>JNEK01002924.1:0-54291 GCA_000697295.1 Mucor indicus B7402
GGCCTGTTTCTTCACTGTTCGAGAAAACAAAGAAGACACCGAATAACCATCAGTTGCAATCACATTTCTAATTATGAAAAGCCGTAAGCAATGTGTGTTGCAATAGTTTTACCAGCTAACATAAAACTTACCCAAAAGTTTTCCTTCCATTGTAAAGCTTATCTTTAGTTAGTTTTGAAACCAATTTTAAAAAAAATCAAAAAGTTTATAATAAAACGCAGACAGATGTTCCTCGTTTTTAGGCCCTGGAGTATAACCTTCAACATTGGACTCTTTGATCAGTCTCCAGAAAGCTTGTGTATCAATCTGGATCGAATTTTTTTGTGCTGTATACAATGGTAAGAGAGAGAAAAAGCGACGCTCACGCTTATCAGTGTATTTTTTAGGGCAAAAGGTTTTATCCTCGATCCTTGATTTCACAGTGCTTACGAAATTCGATACTACTGGCCAATGTTCTTGGATAGTTTGAAGCTTCTTTCCAGGAATAAGTGGTTGATTATCGTTAATTGAGCTTAAAACTGCCTCTTTCAAAGAGTCAAGCTTTCGTCTACTCAATGACGCAGCAAATGGTAGTTCTTTCATTTTTCGATGAACATACGCTTTGGAAGCAACAGAAAATGGAGCCATGTAAAATACAAATGCGGCTGAGAGTATAAGGTCTCAGAGTCACAGTCAACTGTCTCAATGCAAATAAGCATAATCCTGTTCAATTTGGATAAGCAAACCATAATGAAGGTCAAGAAATTAACCGTAGCATAGCGTGTGAACGCCACTCGTTGTTTATAGATAAAAAATGTATGTGTTGGTCAAAACCAACACATAAACTTTATTTTTCCACATAAATTTTATTTTGTCCAAATATAGTAAGGCTAAACTGCGTTAATCCATATATCTATCTTGCAAATAGCTATATTTACATTACATAATTCTTGCTGGTATTCGATTTCATTTATTAAACATGTGATAAAACATTCTACTCGAGTTTCATTAATTTCGCCTGATATTTTTTACTTATTATGTGTGCTCCATTATCATGTAATACGTAGTCAGTTTAAAAAATTAGTCCAAATTGGTTTTTGTTTTTTTTTATCGAAATAAAAATTTCAGCCTAATTCATTTAAGCTTACGAGTAAATTTGACAACAAAAAAAAAAAAAAAAAAAAAAAAAAATTCAGGAACAAAAATAAAACGGCTAGTTCAACTCAGCTTTGAAATAAAAGTGTCTCAAAGTCTAGTAGATGTTGCTTCATATTATTTTTACTTCTATAAGATTTGCAAATGCATTATGCATATCGAATTGATCGAGGAGATTAGGATGCTGCAGGATTTTTGTATGAGGAAGACTAGGTACTTATGGTTTCCCATGGTCTTTAACAGCATCAGCATTACTTTGACTTGATGATGACATTGGGATAATATCCTTGTTAGTGTCTGGTTTTTTGTTGGCTGTTGTCTTGGCAACGGAATATACTAAACCAGCAATAAACCCTTTGGTATAAATGTTAGCATATGCACTGAACACAAAAAAGATAATTAACTTTACCAACAATAATAGCAGTTACATTGCCAAAGGTAGCTGGATCACCAAAGAACATGATACCAGATGCTGCGATGGGTAATTTATTTAGAGCGCCTACCATAGAGTATGTGGTAGAAGATGTAGTACGTACGCACCAAGCAGATGCATATGACATGAAGAAAGCAGAAGCACCGGAGAAAATCATTGCAATAATCATCGCCTGGCGAACTTCAACAGGACTAGAACAATGTTACAATCAATCAAATATGTATGTTCAAATAGTCTACTTACAAATTTCGAGACAAACCCTCAGTGCTCCAATCTTCAAATATAAAACTGGGAATAATTAAAAGGGGAATAGATATGAGGTTGTTATAATACACTGTGTCGAAGTCCTTAAAGTTTGTAAGCTTAATTCTTTTACGCATGTAAAGTACAAATGCAGCCGTAGCGAGACAATTGGTGGCCATCCAAAAATATCCAATAAAAGTGGAATCAACAACTACAATTTGTGATAGGGCTTCATGAATATCGGCCCAACCTGCGATTACAGAAGAAAGAACCTTTACAACAAAAGATTTAAGTCTCACAAACCATGAATTAAACAAATGTTTTACCATTAAACCGAAAGAAACAAGCATTAGATGAGTAACACTTCCACCAAACCAAAGCACTTCACCATAAGCAATGAGAATAATGGTTAAATTCTTAAAGATGGTATAAATGGGAATGCGAAGGTATTGAAGTGATTTTGAACCAGTGTAGATCATTCCAACAAGCGATGCAGCAATAGGCATCCATTTACGAGCTTCATCTTTATCGAAATCACGAAACTTGATCAGATTAAGGAATTTAAAACTTAATAGTAACAACACTGTGACCAAATTCTGTCAAAAAAAAAGATCAATACAAAAAAGAAAGCCCCTCTCTCTAGAATGTATTTTACCTGAATCGTCAATAGTAAAAAGTTCATATTAAAGTCGTATCCACTTAAAACGTACTTGTTAGTCACTGTCATGAGAATAGATGCAAAACAATAACTGGCAATTGGAAGAGCAGCTCTCATTCCAGGAGATAGTTTCAACACAGATGAAGCAACGACAGTATTTTGTCTGCTTGTTTCAGGTTCTTGGTCTATAACCACAGAATAATCAGGTTTAGATTCCCCCATCTCTAATGGTATACACAAGAGCAAAAAAAAAAAAAAAAAAAAGAAAGGATTTTAAATTGGTACAACAAATTTCCATTCGTGCCACTTGACGATCATCCTAAAAATAAACTGTGAATATCAAAGAAGGGAGGTCTATAGATGAAAAGCTATGTTTATTTTCTAACAATAAATAGAGCGTCGCCGATGTTGAGCGCACCTACAAGTATCAATAGTATACTTGTTTTTATAATTGCAACTCACATGTACCTCTTGTTTATTTACCTAAAACTATCTTGGGATGTTACACTTGGTACATATTAAATTCTGGCGCCAAAAAAAAAAAAAACAAAAAAAAACAAAAAAAAAAGTTTAACATAGTTCGCCTTTGTAGAGGAAAATACCCCAAAGAAGCTTATGCACAAATGCACTAGTAATATGAAAGAATACTCACCAATAGCAGCAACTTATGAACATGTTGAGTATACTTGACCCGTGTCAAGTTCATTTCCAATACTTTATGTAAAGAAGTTACTAGTCCATGAAACTGCTTTGGTTTAGACATTCTCGCTTCATGTTAATAAGCTATAGAATGTGTGTTAATTATTTGATCAGAGTATTACTATACATAATAAGATTGGTATCTATGGAAAAAGAGAGGATTCAGCTCAGCACTTTACTAATAACGTCTCTTTTTAACTTTGACTATACACAGTAACATCATATGATAGCACTTCTATACTACAAAGAATCTTCTTTTCGCATGCCTTTTAATGAAGAAGAATGCTCTCCAGGAATTGAAGTCTCATACTATCAGAAATAACCAATATAGGCCAATTTAAATAGATGTTTTTAAGTGTAAGCATTTACTACTACCCGCAGGTTTATTGATACATAATACAGATTACTGCTCTCAATAATAAATATCACAAACCTTAAATTTTATAGTAGTATAATTCCTGTTGAATTTAAAGGCAAGTAAACCTATGCAACTGTCAAAAAACATTATACATAATTTCGTGTGACATGTCATACAGCTATTTTGTCTGTGAAACTTTGAAGCAATGGCGGCTGCTTTCACTGTAGTTTTTATTCAGATATGTGATGGTAACACTAAATGAGCAGAAATTTCCAAGATGATGACAGAATTGCCAAGGTTATTTAAGTCATGCATTATTTTTTTTTTTTTTTTTGGATGTTTCATTTTAATGCAATCTTGGTTTGTTTAATTTGAGATCTATACAAATAGATGAGAGATCACAGGATATAAGCTTCCTTATAGCAAAAAAAAAAAAAAAAAAACATATGTAATAAATGTGATGACCACAATTTATCTTTTAGTACTACCACTACGTCAACATTAATACGTAATAATAATAAAGCCAATTCTTTGCTAAAAAGGAGGTTTCAGATTGACGAATTATTCATAATTTTTGCATTAATGAGCAAAAAAAAAAAAAAAAAAAAAAAAAATTCGGTGGATCAAACATAGTCTCGGAAGGTCAATCGGTGTATAACGAAAACCTTTTCAATTTTTTCTTTTTCCTTTTCCTTTTTTCCCTTTTTTCATAAAAAAAAAGACAGAAATTTTAATGAAGATAACAGTTGCTGTTTTAGTCATTGCAGCTGCTCTAGCTGAAGCGGATATTATCCGTGCACCTATCATTCGCAACCCTAACCAAGGCAGTGCATTAGACATCGCTAGAAAAAAGACACATCTACTTTCGAAACGTGCTGGTGGTGTTTACAATGCCAGTTTGTACAACGACCAAGGCTCTCAATACCTTATTGAAGTAGGCATTGGTACTCCACCTCAAAACTTTACTGTCACTTTAGACACTGGAAGGTAGTAATTTTTTTTTTTTTTTTTTTTTTTTTTTTTTTTTCAAAATGAAACCAAAAATGTTAAACAACACTATTAGTGCTGACCTTTGGGTTCCCTCTACTGAATGTCCATCCACCAATTGTCCATTCTATCGTTTTGATACATCGCAATCCTCTACCTATAAGTCATTGAATCAACCATTTGGCATCCAGTATGGTATTGGCAGTGTCAATGGTACATATGTCACAGATACAGTGACAGTAGGTGGTGCAACCATCCAAAACCAGCAATTGGGGTTGGCGTATAACACAGAAGACATTATGCAGCCCAATTCAGGCATGGGTTCTTCTGGCGTGATCTCTGAGCAAATTGTGGCTAACGGTATTCTCGGTATGGGATATCCTTCATTGACCCAAGCCAACAGTCAAGGTGAAGGACCTTACAACCCATTTGTCTTCAACCTCGTATCACAAGGCGTAATTCAAGATCCTGTTTTCTCCATCTATCTCAACAGTATCTCTGCCCCCGGTTGGTCTGGTGAAATCATCTTTGGTGGCATCGACCATGATAAGTTTGAAGGCGACTTGACTTATTTACCAGTAGCAGGCTTAACCTCTTCTTCTTCCAATACACATTTTGACACAGGCAGTAATAACAACGTGAGTAGTCATTATCAAAACTATTATTATTGGATGGTGTATGGTCAAGGTTTGGGAGTCACAAATTCAACCATTGCCAATCCCAGTTGGCGATTAAGACAAGTGGGCGCTTATATTTTGGACACCGGTACCACATTGACCTATTTGCCTTCATCGGTTGCCGCTGATGTGATCCAGGCTATTGCTGGTGAGAATAACTATGCTTTGGATAGACAATCGGGGGTTTATCTTGTTGACTGTGGTGTATCACAAAGTCCTGCTCGTTTTGAATTACATATGCCTCAATCGAGTAGAGCAAGCAACAATCCCGTGAAACTAAGTGTGCCAGCTTCAGAATTGGTCATTCCTGTGGATACTACATCTGCGAGTAACGCCAGTGTTTGTATGTTTGGTATTGCTCCTTTGGGAGGAACTGGTGCCATAGGAAGTAATATGTATTTGATTGGTGACTCTGTTTTGAGATCGGCTTATATGGTGTTTGACATGGGTCAAAATCGTGTTGGCCTTGCTGCCAATAAAGGAATCGGTGGCACTATCACGGGAGGTAACAGTACAGGCTCATCAAGCGACACTTCTTCTTCTTCAAATGATGGTACACTCAGTACAGCTAACGCTTCATTTGCTTCAACAACAGAATATAGCGTGATGACCTCTCTTTTTGGTACAATTTTCTTAACTGTTATCTTTACATTAACTAGCTTGTAAAACTTTTTCTTTTTAATCTTATATACGTGTCTTTATAAAGGCGTTTTGTATATGTATGTAAATCATTAAACCATATAATATATTTATAATAATAATGTTACAAGAGTGTTTTTGCTTACTTATAGCCTGTGTGTTTTAACTTTAATTGTAACTATCATGGTTATGCGAATAAACTTTTTGATCCATTGTTTTAGAAAATAGAGCGGAGGTGTTTCAGAAATATTTAAACAATGAAACGTTTACCTTAAAGCTGTGAAAATTTGCCTTATCGATAGATGCACCAAGAAATCGAAATTTGTCGATGATTTATAAAAACCATCAGTACATGAATAGTCTCCGGTGATGACTTTTGTAGAGCGATAAGCAGTAATATGAGTTGGCGATTTACATTTATAATACGCAGCTTTTTAAGCTATTCCTTTCATTGGTTACAATGGATATAAATATTTTTTGGAGAATATATAAAAAAAAATTTGGTAATTTAAGCTGGTATTATTTGGCGCTCAATTGAGGTGGCAGTGTCACTGTAAAAATCCTTAAAAGTCTTTTAAAATAAAAGCAAAATATTTGTCAAATTGATTGAAAAATTTAAGTCGTTCGATCGCCGATTTAAATAGATATACGTTTTATTGGTCGTTTTATTGAGTTTTTTTTTTAGATTTCCCTTTTTTTGTTTTTCTTTCCTAAAATCCTCCCTTTATTTTTAATGGAACAGTTACAATTTCAGTATGATTATAGTACAGAGCTTTTAATGAAAAGATTGGCAGATGCCAGTCAATGTAAAATATACCCTACTGTTGTTCCTAAAAGTGAGATTCCATTGAGAAAAATACTCTTGACTACAAGGTAAAGCAGAAGAGAACATGGAGAAAAAGTAAATGTTGTTCATGTCGCTTTTTTGCATAGATTATGGAATGAAGTTCGTAGGCAACAAGCTATATTGTCTATGGCTAACGATGATTGGTTATTTACTCAACAACAACAAGAAGAACAAACAGTTGTATATAACACCATAGCAGTATCGGAAGAAGAAGAGATCAATAATATACCCACCACAACAGAACAAGATATAGCCAATTGTCTTCTTTCAACTGCGACCAATGATTGGGCTTCTTGTTTAAATAATCTGCAACAAGAAGAAGAGACTACTGGCTTAAAAAGGTCAAGTGAAGATCAGTTGGAGCAAGCTACTTTTAAAAAATCTAAAACATCAGCAGCTTCTACAACTGCCTTTGATAATTTGATGAATAATATTTTAGTATCGAGTGCATAAGGTCATATGTGTGTAAAAAAAAAGGAATTTGACGGTTTTCAAAAAAAAATATTGGCGGTTACAAAAAAGGTAATTCTGTCGGTTGTTAAAAGTTTATTGTTGTCATGGCCAACGCAAAAAAAAAAAAAAAAGCCAAAAAAAAAAAAAAAAAAAAAAAAAAAAAAAAAAAAAAAAAAAACATTACTACATATATTTACATTCTAATCGGTTTCTGGGAGGAATAGCCTCATCGTCATTGTTGTAGAATGAATAATTATCGATTTTTCCATTATAAATAAAATAACGTATAATTATTTTTTCCCTGTACAGTGTAATCAATTTTATTATATTTGGAGTTTGACATTTTGTTGATAATAGAAATCATATGCCTCTATGGAAAGTAAACTTGACAACAGCTATTACTTTGCATATGCAGTTATATTAAATAATAAGAACGTGTCTCCTTTGTTTTGGTAAAGTAAAATCACTTACCAGGATTTTAAACAAAACCAACTGACGTGTGCCAGGTAACCTTTTAGATACTAAGTCATCATGTAGAAGTGATGCATCCGGTCATCGCTTATCTAAGATTCAGAAGACGACCATCTGAAAGTCTTTTATAAATTGCTTGATTTAGACGATGCGGTGGTATTTATCACTTGGCTAACGCAGAAATGTCTGTGCTCTCTTTTCCGTGATATATCAAGCATTAACATTTGGAAATAATATTCTCAGTATTTACTTGAAAACAAACAAGATTAAAGTGTGTTACTAACATGTCTAATTGATTTAGAAGTGATAAAATCCTGTGGCATGGATACGTATTTAAAATGATTACTATGACAATAACCTGTCATTACGAGTTAGTTGTGCCATTCCTATGCATCCTGTTTTAGTTGTTATAGAATAATAGGACAAGCAACAGCAGTCTAGAGAGACCCAAACATTGACAATATGTTCTGTCATAAGAAACGCATTTTATATCTATATCACAATCGCCGTTCTAATAAGATTGATACAAACTCAACAAGAAGGGGAGGGGAGTAAGGAGAAAGTAAAAGCTCCTTCCAAGATCATTCATACCAAGGATTATGAATTTCAGTAATTGAATACTCCAAGCACTTCAGTCTAAATACAACTATTCCTTAGATAGGGAAAGCACTGTAAAATGGTGCTGTTGTTCGCCTAATTTATTTTACTATTTTGTGCTACAGAACAGTGATCTATGGTTTTTCCCTCAAAGAACCTCTTCTGTCTGTAAACGAATGGATCAAGGCGGCGTAGTAGTTTTTTGCTCAGGAGGACCTGGTCATAAAAGTCCGATTACCCTTTTTTCTTTGATCATGTAACATTAAACAGTGTGGTGGTACCTTATATAATAATATTATATAAAAAGATTCCCCCCCCCCTCTTTCTTTCTTTATTTTAACAAAAAAAAAAAAAAAAAAGAAAAATGCAACTCAAGTCAACGTTTTTCCTTAGTGTTTTTATTTTACTTTCGAATTGGTGTTATTGCCAACTTTTGTTACCTTTTTCAAATTGTACAGCTCAACAAACAGGATTATGTGATCTTTTCTTACTTGAGGGAGGACTCAACTGTCAAAGAAATAACCAAACTTTATGTTTTAAACCTAGTGAACAAAACAATGTATTGAATTTAACCACTTCACCCGAGCTATACACTGAAGACCTTTGCACACAAAACGCCACTTACAACTGCAGAACTTTTATTCAGAACTATGGTGTTTTATGTAACTTATTTGAATGCATTCAAAGCAATAGTAGTATTTAAAATATGTCATAAATAAAACAGAAAACATAATAAACGCAAATACTCTTCTCCTTCCTTTCTTTCTTTTTATTTATTATACTCATGAAGTTATTATTACTCATACTACTTTGTATTTCAGTTGTACTTGCAGACTATTCAGATTACAAGTATTGCGACCTTGGAAACAAGTTGTCTTGTCGAGAATATCTGCTTCATAAAGGAAAATATTGCTCTGCAGAGCCTTATACATGTTGGAATAAAGACCCTAAAAATAACACTGCTGCTTGTGACTCTATTACTGAAGGCTATTGTACATCTTTTGTTACAGCGAAAGGCTACCT
This sequence comes from Mucor indicus B7402, assembly GCA_000697295.1. Taxonomy (NCBI): domain Eukaryota; kingdom Fungi; phylum Mucoromycota; class Mucoromycetes; order Mucorales; family Mucoraceae; genus Mucor; species Mucor indicus. The sequence goes on from JNEK01002924.1 coordinate 9,220, forward strand.
TTGTAGTGATTTCTATTGTCTCATGTATCCATAAACAACAATTCTAATAAAAAAAAAAAGAATATCCTTCTCTCTTGTTTTATTTATCTCTACTATATTACATTGTATTTTTTTTTTTTTTACCAAAGAGCTCTTCTCTTTTGTCTTTGTTCAGTGATTAATTTACGTCTATAACCATGTTGAACAACTTGCTCCACGGGTTGTTTTGTTGTGCTGGGTGCAGCAATACCAACGAATAATTCAGAACAACCAAACTTTTTAGCTAACTTTGATCTAGTCCAAGTAGAAGGATCGGATTCTCTTAATTGACGCATTTCAGTAATCTCTGCCTCTGATAATTTCTTTGTCGCTGCTTTGCTTTTATGGAGTGTTGGGGCAACTTGAGCTTGAACGTTAGGAGCGACAATGGGTTGGCGTGCAATAAATAAACTACCATCAGCAAGTGGTGTTTGTTCAAGAGGCACACTAGCCTTCATTTTTAAGTTGGTGGTCTTGCTCTTGGTAGCATAAGTACGAATACAAGTAAACAATGTACGGTTCATAATGTTAATGGACTTGTCAAAAAAAAAAAAAATTAAAGAGGGGAAAAAAATACAAGGGTAAAACTATCCTACTCCAGCCAAGAAAACAAAGTCACAGAAGAGCTATTGTTGGTGAACAGCTGCTAGATGCCAAAATTCTATACAGTCAGGCTTATAGAATTTGGCACTTTCCTAAAAATAATTGGCCTAAAGCCAAAAATAAGTGTCTAACCGAAACTGACTGGAATATTATATTCAATTGGTACAGTCTTTCCACTCTCAATTTACTAGATTTTTGAAAGCGTTACCTACTTTTTAGAGTAATCTTGAACATTTATGTGAGGTTAAGTTGCCAAGGAAAAGGACACTATTTGGTCAAATGTTTGAAACTAATTAACCCAGCTGCTTGAAAATAAATTACTCAAGAAGTTGATCAACTTCAGGTCAAAATGAATATTCAATATAAAGCTTAGACATAGATTTTATACAGTTTTATTTTTGGCTTTAGGCCAATTATTTTTAGGAAAGTGCCAAATTCTATAAGCCTGACTGTACCATTTAATCATCAGTTATAGAAGGGGTCTTCATTATATGCAGGCGTGTTTAATCCTTGGTTTTATAGCTATTTTCAGTCGATTGTGCTATTAGGACTTCCTTTTGTTAACCAGCCATCCAAAAAAAAAAATGTTACACATATAAGAAATTTCATATTTGATGTATTAGCAACAAAGAGGGTTGCTGTAACAATATTTAGTAATGAGTTTATTGCTAGAAGAATCAGAAATGAAGGCAGTATTTTATAGCTACATGGTTAAATAGTCTGCACTGAAAATTAGCAATGTTGTACAATCAACTGCGCTGCAATAAAGGTTTGTTTTCTCAGCTTTTTTGGCTCTATGGACGAAAAACTCAAAAGGGATAAACCATAGAGATATCCGAAGTTCTCTTATACATTTCCAAAAGTTTTGGCTAATATGATATGAATCTCTAATATATTAGGCACGTAATGTTACACTGACATATACTGTCCTCTTAATATAATACCCCCATCAATCAACCAAAAGATATATATATATTATATATAATGAATGTTTTTATTAGTATTTAATGAATTTAACAAAAAGTCACTGTGTAGCTCGAAGCTGCACACTCAAAAGTCGATTTTTGGTCATCGTAAGCAAAACTATAAGCGTCGGGACACTCAGACTTCACCTCAAGAGAGTCACTACTGGGCTTACAGGTCTCTGGGGTGTTGTAAGAGCCAGAACAGCAGTCTTGGGGCGACCCAGTCTTCGAGCAGCTACTCTGGCAGGAGATGACGTTCCCCGTGGAGTCCGTCACAGCGTACTCAGGAGGGCAGGAGGACATGGCACATTTAGGTGCCCCACAGGTATACCCATTCGAGGCTCCACCATCTTCGTGAGGGGTGATGGCCATATGGATGTTGTAGCCATCGACGAGACTAATGTCGTAAAAGTCTCGTCCATTTGCACCCTTGAAAAAGAATTCTGCCAATGTGGCAGGATTTGTAGCACCAGGTACGCCACAGTTGGCCACATCTTTGCCTGCAGCACCAGAACATTGATATCGGCCCCAGATACGACCGCCCCAAGTATCACTTTTGCTGATAGTTTGACTGGCACCGGTGGTCAAATCAAAGCTTTGTTCGGCAGAACCACTACTAACACCGTTGGTAAGAACGCCTACAGTGACAACGTTGCCACAGTTGTTTTGGACAGTGATACTCTTTGTAGCATTGACGAGTTGTAAGGCAGATAGGAAGACAGAAATCAAGAAAGCAGTGATGAACATCATTCTAAGCGAGTAGAATAAATAAAAGAAGTAAGCAAAATATACGGATCCGCGAAGAAATTAAATAGCTTAATGATTTTTTTTTTTTTTTTTTCAGATTTCTAGGGTTTTTTATTAAATCTTTCAAAGATAATTTGATATGTCCTGTGGAAAATAGACTGTTACAGTCACATGTAATTCTAGATTGTTTGCAACGAATAAAAAAAAAAGCTGTAAATAGCTGCCATTCGCTGTCTGGTGGGGGTGCACATTTACAGATCCAATTAGCTCCTTTTTTTTTTAAGTTGTTTGAAAATATATCCCGCATCTATGTCGTCCTTGAAGTACTCCATCGATTATTACCTGATATAGACAACCTACTTTGTCAGAGCATTTTGTTGGTTTTATCTGGTTACAACACTAAATAGGCTCTACTCGAAGAAAAACGGAATGTCTAGGCTGATCCCAATAAAAAAGGCTGATAGTTGAAAGTACTACCATATATCGCTTTGAGTTAAACTGTTTAGGGATATAATAATTGATAATTTGACTTTTTGAATGCAACACAAATGCATACGCTGACATCCCTACAAATGTCAGGGATTCTATAAGTTATTGTCTCGCCACTTGAGAAGAAAGCTCATAAATATACAACCCTGATCGCTCTAATGCTGTCTCAAAAGCAAAACTTTTTTGAATTACCTAATTGAGAGTATATAATAAAATACTACTGTTCTCACAATTGAGTTCAATTAGTTATCTATATCATAAATTTTTATTATACAGCATAGCATAAGGATTTTTTTTTGGGCATAATTATAAAATTAGATAAACATAAAAAAAGCAAGCATATAGTTGGTAATGTTTTCATATATTTGTAGGGTAGCATAGTTTTAAGGAAGGACTGAATTTGGCATAAAGAGAATGGTCATAGTTGGTTTCATAATTATAGTGGTTCGGGCGAGCTGGTTACCGACAATGCCCCAAAGCCTCTGCCATGCTGATTAAATGTCAAGCGGAAGACTTTGGGACAAATTATGTCCGAAAGCAAAACACATTGGCTGCTGCTACCTTCGTTTATATCTTTGCTTTCTTGGTGTTGTTGTTGCAGCTGTTGTATGATTTCGGTACTTTGGGCCAGTGAAGTCTAAGAAAGCATTCATATTCAGTTATTGTTAATTATGGTTGGTCGGTAAAAGGGCTTACCTTGACATGGTAAAAGAAATTTACCAAGGGGACGAGAACGTCTTCCACTTGGTTTGCATCCTCAGAGACCTCGACTTTATTTTCACGGCTGAAGACATAGATGCCGCTACTCATATATTGCATTGACCAAAGGCGGATATGATTATCTGTATTTCAGTGTTAGTTCCTCCTTCTTGTTTTTTACATGCTTACTTACCACTGGCCTGAATAAGATAAAGTTTGAGCTTTTGGAATAGCTCGGCAGGTGCGTAACAGAATTTATCTGCCAGGGTTTTCATCATGGCTAGTAAGCCGAACATTCCTTTGACGTTGTCAAAAGCTATCTTCCTCTCGTCTTTGCTTCTGTAAGGCCCAGCTGTTTCTAATACCAGAACCTCCAAGCCATCCAAGTCGTTTAATCGGATGATGCCATCCGCCCGGTACACCTTTCTTCTGTCGATTTTTTGGCCCATGCTCCTCAGCTGGTCATTCATGGCATTAAGGGGCTCCTCACCCGGAATAAAGTATGGCTGAAATACAGATGTATTCCTTAGGAATGCAGTGGTTGCCTGAAGACAAGGATGCAACAAAGTGAAGTTAAAAGTTGCTTCAGAGTAACTCATTGATGGTGCCTTTTGGTGGACGTTGACCCTAACAATTGGAGTGAGTATTGATTGCAAACTAATGAACTAATTTTACGAACATCGTAGCGAGGATTTGTTTAATAAAGCGGCATTCATTCTTCAGCTCCTTGATTGGCGTAACCTGCTCGAGGTTTTCTTCGAGATTCGTTGCAGCCCGTAAAGCAAGATTTCAGTTTAAACTCTTTTTAGCCATGTTTTGTCTCATACGTTTTTTGTCAGATCTTCGACAAAAAGTTTTAGTTCCTCACTGGCACTGCAAATTGATGGTCTTGGCGCGAGTGCATGCGCTGTACGGATTACTCCATGTTTTTCCGGGCTATAGCATTGTATATCAGTATAAAAAGCAACTTTTGTTTCTTGCCTTGATTTACCTGTACTTGTGGAAGTCCTTCTTGTTTGGATCCTCGTCCAAAAAAGGCTCCCAGAATTCTTCTGTAGTGTTAGTTTCTTCATTGTTGGTCTATGATATTGCTTAGTGAAATGAGTAAATAAGTTAGTTTGTATAACCCAGTACCTTTTGCTTCTTTTTGGAGGGCCCGTTGTTGTCACTACGGCGGAAGAATGTTCAGACAATCTGCATGAATGTGCAGACAATCTGTACATGTCTTAGTCTGACAATGTGCGTAAAAGAGACACGTTGTTTACAATGAAGTCGCCGTGTACCTCTTTGATATTGTACGTATCGTACGTATTTTTGTTATTCTCGATCTAATTTAAATAGTCAGAGGACCGATGAAAAACCAATTATTGTATTTAATATCTGAATTGGCGAGGACTCTCGACTTTCAAGTTCTTGGATTTGTTTCTCGATATTTTGAAGAACAGATGGCGGAATGTTTTTTGAGTGATTTTTTATTGTGAGCAATTGTTTTTTATATAATGCTCTGGGTTCTTTTTGAGCTGTTTGAAGTGTTTTGTGAACTTTTTCAAAGCCCGTCTAGAAGCTACATTTTTGTAGAATTTTTTTTAAGAAAAAAGGCAATGATAATAACAGCCACTATTTATAAATAATAAGGAGAATGTTGCCAAATTGTGGGTTTTCTTATGTTTCTTTGTTCTATGATGTCTGATTTATATGATGATAGAAAAGGTTCATTGTCTCGAGAGCGGTCAAGTGTACAAAAGAAGTATATTGTTCGACACGAGTTAAATATAGAAACCTGTTTTTGATGAACTTTGTAAGTCTATACTTATTTCAGAAACCAGTTATAAAATAGAACTAGGCTCCTAGTTGGCAGAAGCATATTGGCGTGGGATAGAGTATACCAAGATCGGACATTACGCAACACATAGACGATGTTATGAAATGCTATTTACGTTATATCAACAAGAAAATGGTCGACTCAGTCAGTACTGAGTCCAATGACAGGTTCTATAGTTGAACCTTTGATACGCTCAAGCAATTCGTTTATTTTAAATCTAATCTGTACTTGATCACAACAAATAATTTCGGTCTTTACATCTTTTGCTTTTGAGTTTGGCTAATTTGGACTCAATATTTCTGCAGTCCAAATAGCAATACTTATGTTTTTATTAGATCTTTCAAAGATGATTTAGTATAGTAGTTATTATTCGCTGTTTGGTGGAGGGGGTATAAATCTAAGTTGTGGTTGAAAATATACTCCAGCCAGAATCTGTATTTGTATCGTCCATGAGCGCTTCGTCAATCATTGCCTGATAAACAATCTCCTTTGTGCTGATTTGGTATTTGTTTAAAAAGTCCACAAGGCTCTTTTCAAGCGCACTTTCATCCACAGAATATTTTGTTGGCGTTGTCTGGTACAACTCTAATAATAACGCTAAGTAGGCTCTACTCACATACACCAATGCAGGTGATCTCCCAAATTGTGACACATTAGCCTATACATTGTATTAGAAAAAGCAGAAATGTATATGTGTTCAATTACTGTAAAAATATGTTTGGCACTCATGAAATGGTAGAGGTAAGGTCTAAAAAAACAATCAAATCCATCGCTTGACTGAAGAGACATGTGGAACCAGCTTTGGAACAATTGTACCATTGCCACAGCTGCCTGAGATGTATGCAATATGGCTTCTTGTTCTTCATTTGTAAGTGCTTGCTGTTGTGCAGTAACGGTAGGTGGTAAAGAAGCCCTGTAAATGGTGATCCAGCATAAACAGTAATCCAACAAGATGCAAAAGTAGTTTCGTCTTTCCCATATAGACGTATTGCTTTGCTGTTGTTGTTGTTTTTGAAATTGTAAATGACGAGGTAATTCGCTATAAAAAGTGAAAAGTTCTTCTCTGTAACGCGCAATCCATGCTTTTGGCTTCATCATGCGCGACGTTTCAGAAATAGAGCCAGCTATTTTTCTGATCTTTATAAGACTGGTGGCAAAGGTGGTCTGTTCTAATTCATTGGCATCAAATTCAGGTAAGGGTGTAGGTGGGTCAATTTTGATTTGGTTTAGCTTTATGGTTGATAACTGGTCGTGAAACAAATGAGGTACCTAGATAGATAATAATTCAGTGTTTTTCCTTTTTGTTTATTGTAGTAATGTACCATATTGTCATAAAACCAGACGGACCAAAATATCCTTTTCGCCTGTTCTCTTTCATATGCTGTTTTACAAGACACATAACCTTCTGGACGATGAAGATCCAACAGAAAGCACATGCGTATAGCTATTCCTATATGCAAGAATGCTCTTCTTACACGTCCCACATCAAGATCGTAGGTGATAAGTAAAGTGCGCTGATGAATATTGGACAAGTTAGCAGGTTCATCGACAGCAAGTAAATCATGAGAATAATCATAAAACTTGCTACCAAGGTCTTTGTAGTCTCTGTAATGTGTGAGGTGAGGGTGGTAAATACAACAATGTGGTACAGAATGCGAAAAAACCGAGGAAAGGACAAGCGACTGTAATTGGCCCTGTCGATAATGACTTTCAAACCGAGAAGGGCGAACAAGCGTCGGGAAGCCACATTTATGGTGTTGCTGAATGATGCGAGTTTTGATATCCGTTTCCAGAACGATATCATCACTAATGTGAGGATGATGTTGATGAGAATTGTTGTTATGGCTGTTGTATCGATTGAGGCTTTCAAATAAAGTGAAAGTATGTTCCGTCTTCTCGGGTTCCTCCAATATTATCATGGACGGTCTTTTCTTCGGAAAGGAAGAGTCGGTGTAAAGTGGTCTCGTGATATTGGTGATAGTGTCTTTTATTGTGTTTTTTAAAAGCTCACTGAGATCCTCAAAGTTTTTGATAGAGGTGAAAATGGATCGCATTCCGTTTGCGGCTTCCAAGACGGGCCATCCAATACCGATAGCCCAGTCGTACACACTTGGGCCCTCTTCTTCTTTATTTGAACTTTGACCCACAGGTGATATTTCCATTATAGACGTTGATGGTGGTAGTGGTATTTGTGATTGTATTCGGGGAATTGTCGACCGATAATCGTCTTCTATTTTTGTAACCATTGAAGTCAATATTCCTACTTGGTCTTCTAAACCTTCTAATCTTTGTCTCATAGACATGTTATCCAAACGATGAGGGTGATTCGTGTATTGACAAAAGTGTTTGTCTTTACATTGTCCGCAGACGGGCTTCTGCCTATCACATCCAACTCTTCTCTCACGGCACCTATATAACCTGATTAGTCCCATAATTGTAATTTTTGTGCTCGCAAAAATAAAGCCCTTATTATGCTTATTTACTTGTCACATGCATAGCCTACGTTCTGTCTCTTTTTCTTTTTTGACTGCTCCTCTTCTTTTGATAGTTCCTGACTATCAAAATGAGTGAGAGGTGTGTTTGATATAACGGACGAAGCGGAAGAAGATGAAGAAGGACTGGAGATATTATCCAATGGCTTCAGGTTCTGGTGCGCTTCATTATATTGCATGTAAATAAAAGATCTAGCTGGTTTTTGAACTGTTATACTACTGTCGAAATACATTGAATTCAAGCAAAAATCAGATATTTAAAAAGTGTAAAAAAGAAAAGACAATAATAAACAAGATTATGAAATATAAAAAACCTGTGTTGCAAGGATCGTGTAACTTTGCTGATAAACCTTCCTTGAGTCTTGTTTCTTTTTCCAAATAAAAGTCGTTCCGTTCAACGGCAGCACCCGCATATAAAGGAAGTCTGTAATAGGTTCTATTTTTCTTGCACTCGAATGTGTTCAAGTGGCTTGAGTGTATAAGCTTTTTTGCCCTTCAATACATTAACAGCAGCGCCACTTTTACGGTAATTCGAACGAAAAAAGAAAAAGTTAATCAGATACAGCTTATTTTATATGCCACAAACTTTTTGTACAAAATCTTAATTAAGCATAACATTTTGGTTGGGCCACCATTGCGTATCTGCAGTTTTCATTATGAGTATCATTGTTTTCATTAAAATTGCCGAGTATGTTGATATGAAGAAGAGGGAAGGGATATCAGGCAAGCTTACTAGTGTATAGTTCATTTGAAGACTGCTATATTGAATGTTGTTGCTATCAAGACAAGTTGATACAAATATCTTTTCACATTCCAATAGATAGCTTGAATGCACTTGCTTTATAGTTTTCGGTCATAGCGTTTAGGAAACCTTGTCATACATATGGTGGTATTCCATTTTTAAGGAACAATGTCACATTCAGGATATAAGTATGATACCAAAGATACACGTAATTGGCTCTGTATAAACACATTACTGTTCTTATCTTATAATCCTCATTCTGCTATGTTTTCTTTCTCATTCTTAATAGCTAACTGGAAATCTCTAATCTCCTTTATATGTGCACAAGATTCAGTGTTTCATTTCGTAGAGTGGAAAGCTTTTCATGCTTAGAAAGGTCCTGCATATAATAATACAGAGGAACAACAAAAAAAAAAAGTGTTAAACCATTATAAGAAAATCTTGTACGCATATTTAGTCTACGATAGTATATTAGCGCGCAGGTTGTGAATATGTAGCTCAAATAACACACTAGATTTTAAAAATGACTGAAACTTCATTTCACTGCTACTTTAAGGGGTCGCCAACAAAAAAAAAACCTAGATCCTTCATATGAAGAGATCTGTCCTTCCCCAACCTTATAATTCCCGGGTATTGAAGTCATAAAAAAAAAAAAAAAAAAAAAAGACAACAGTTAGGATATTCCGTTATCCCCGCCTTTTTTTTTTGTGTGAGTCATTGATGAAAAGGGCTGAGTGCATTTTTAAGAATGATCTGCTCTTTATTCTCCATTAAGTTAGGTATTTATTGTTTCAAGCAGAACAAAGGATACTAGACTAATGCAATACGACGGTATAAATGAGATTTTGGTAATTTTTCAAAGGGCAACTCATCCCTTTGTACGACGAGACCATCCATTCACTAAAATTATTGTAACTAAATAAAAAAGAGAAGAATGAGACATTGAAAAAGGAAAGACGCGTTGTGTACTCATATTCAAGAATAAAAGGACGGTATAATCATGTAGATTGGCTATCGCTTTCAATCTAATAGTATTTGAAACGTTTTAAAGATGACGGCGTTAGCAAACGAATAGATATTTCTATATAAAACCGCGTTTTTCATTTTGTTTGGAAGAGTGGCGGTAGTTTAATGAGGAAGAAGAGGAGGGAAAGAGTCGGCGGTACTTTCAAGTTAGTATTCCATTATTTGTGATACTTTGGAGAAGGATTTAAAATTTAGGGGCTATAAATAAACAGCAACGACAACTCTTCCCTTTTTTTTTTTTTTTTTTTCAAACTTTTTGTAAATATATAATGTTTGTGGTGGTTGATATTTACAACCCTAATCGTAAAAAAACAAATAAAAAACCACTGACTGGTTCGATATCCTTTAATAAGAAAAAGTCAAATGCTAATAGAACAAATGTCATTACTTCAACAAATGATAACACCAGTAAAAAACCCTTTCCTTCGCCGTTTAATAAAATACAGTCGATAGTTGCTTCTATCTCGAAAACAAAGTCAAAACATAAAAAATCAACTAGTCTTAATAGTAAGGGAGAACAATTACAAAATGTATCAGCTTCTTCTATATTACATGTTGATCATGATTCGCCTAAGCCCTCGCTATGTGCCAGACCATTTTCTCAATTCATTTTTCCAGTCAAAGAAGCAGAAGAAGAAGATGATGTATTTGTTATTGACACACCAGCGAAAAGGAAGTTGAATAAACACTATTCAATGACACAACAAAAACAAACAACGACACAAAGACACAGCATAACTCTAGATTATTTTAATCAAGATCGTCATCAATATTCTACTCCCTCTTCATCTCGTTCATCTTCCTTAAAAACAATAAGGACATCTGAAGCCGATATGGAAGACGCCGCTCGATTTTACGATCCTAACTCTGCTCTTTCGCGCTCATTATCGCAGAATAATAGGTTTTCCATTGCTAGTGTCACGCGAGCACGAACAGTGTTGGGTTTTGTTGAGCCATACAAATCAAGAGGAAATCAACCAATTCATGTCTGGAAAAATAACATGCCTCAATTAAGTCAAGAAGAAGAAGAAAAACATGCAACTACTGATAAGGACCTGTACCATATATTATCACATCCTGCATTGATAGTACGTATTATACTATGAATCTCCTTTTTTTTTTTTTTTTTATTTACTAACTATACTTTAAGCATGATGAAAAACTTGAGCAGCAACGATTTGTACGACAGCCTAAAACATTGAACAGTCATGCTATGATAAAATTTATCTTGAATGAACTGATAACAACAGAGAAATCATACAATCAACTACTAAAACTAATAAAAGATGTAACGTATAGCATATATATATATATATTAAATTTGGCTTAGAACCCTTTGGCTCATTTTTTTGTTTGATAGCGATATATGCAACCAATGGAAGCTGCTTCACAGGCTAAAGATCCTTTAGTGAAATCAACTGATATTCCAATTTTGTTTAATCATCTACTTGACTTGGTTGATCTATCAGATAGGTTACTTAAACAATTTGAATCTACCACCAATAATGTCGGCTTGATATTTCGGTCCTTGGAGTCCGATCTTGTTGTGTTTTTGAAATACGCCATGCATTATAGAGCAAACATCAAAACAATCAGAAGAGCATGTAACAATGTTCTATTTATCAAAATAGATCAAGTAAGAAAGAACATACAGAAAGCATTGACACTAAAGAGACTCATATCTTTCATAGGAAAATCTATCAAGAAGAGATACAAATCGACTAGGCATGTCCGATTACTTTATTGCCCCAATACAAAGAATACCAAGATATTGCTTATTACTACAAGGTAAGAACTACTTGACTCTGTTGAATTTTCTTCCTTTTTTCTTAAATAACATTTAGACTTGCAAAAATACGTGGACCCGCAAGATGTATATAGTGCAGATTTGATTTTAGCTTTGACCATTTTAAAGGGTTTAGCCGTAGCGATGGATTCTGCACAAGGCAAAACATCTGTTATACCAAACTCATCAATCAGAACATTCTAACACACATTTACGCCTATCGGAATACTGTCATGTATAGGAAAAACAATTCTTTGCAAATATTTACGCATTTATTATTACATATATACACACATCTCCGAAAATAAAATAAAATAACATTCATTGATTTCATTCTTATTAACAATAACCTGCTTGATATGCATAAGTTAAGCATAAACCATAATTCCTTTTTCAGTAATCCCTTGGAACTGTATCACCCCGCCCCTTTTTCCTTATGGAAGATCCTTATGTTGTGATTAAAGAACATCTTTAACCAATCTTTTCCTTTCAATTTGTCCGTCTTCCGATTATACGCGTTTAAAGTAAAGGCTATATTTTGTGCTCCATAATTATGTGTCACACCAACGAAGCTTCTCTAATAACTAAACACAATGCTTGTTTCGATTTGAACATGAGGTCTTCTAAATTGACCCTGGTAATTCAATACTTGTCTACAATCACAAGCATTTAACTCAAAAGTTTATGCATGTGCATTTATTCTAACTAGATAACGAACAAACAACAGCTTCCCGTCAATATTCTAGCATTTAATATATTAATAACTGGTGGTTTCGTTAGCGAGATATTAAGTTTATAGCAACAGAGTAACAGTTTTATATCTCCTCTGCTTTATAAAGATCAAAGAGATGTAATATGGATTGGGTTTATCACCCGGTTAACCCAATTAATTATGAAAGTGCCCAAATGAGCACGAAAAGTCGGGGCTTCAAATTTGTGGTTACTCTAAATTAAAAAAATATTTAAAATTCCATATTTTGAGCCAACCTGATGAACCTTTCGATTTATGAAATTTTTAAGACTGCACAATTGCACCCCTGCCACACACACCTCTAATTGAAATTCATGCAGCCAAGATGATACTTACAAAAGCAGCGCATATCATATAAAATTTCTTTCTCTCTCGTAATTAACCCTGAATTCCTTTACGTGCCCTTGTCTTTTATAATAGTGTTGAAGCAATTCAATTTATTTACAAAATATGGCTATTATATTTTTAGAATTATAACAAAGTATATATAGGTATTTGGGTTGTTTTTGCGTTTAAGAATTGAATCCTTTTTGGGCTTCACCCTTCTTTTGTTGGAGCTTGTTACCGGCTTCACCAGTAGTATTACCAGTAAGAGAGTTATAAGCACCCTTGACAGCACCAGCGACTTGATCAGCGGCACCTTGAACGTAACCTTCAACATTGGCTAAAGTACCTTGAGCATGTCCTGAGGCATTTTGAGCCTTGCCTTCACTTTGGAGAGATTCGTTACCAACGGCACCACCAACGTTGTCCTTGACGTTACCGACGAATTGGTCTTTCTTAGCATCAGTTCTTGAGTTCATTTTATAAGATATTATTATTTTAATTGAATAAAGAAAAAAAAAAGAACAGACCTAGTTGAGTGGTATTTATATCTTTTTCTTCCTTCTGAAACTACTAACTATTATGATGTTAAAACCCTATATAATGATTTCATTTTTGAAAATATCCAAGAATGATGTAATTTTTTCCCAAAGCCTACATGATGTCAGAACACGATAATTTTTTTTTTTTTACTAAATATTCGCGTTTGACACTTGTTGTTAGATTCATGCTGCATTCAACAATAATATACAACAGATTTCTTCTCAATTATTTAGTAATAAAATGATGACGTTAATTTATTTATGAAAAAGTTTTTAGTGAGGATGTATACAGGTTAGTCGCTTTCTATATTTTCGTTTTCTTTTAATCATCATTTGGCCAAAGGTTCAACTCTTTATAGCCTTCAATAACCTCAATTAAACTCTCTTTTGTCAAGTTGTGGACCGAATAGCTGAATTTCGTTTCACGTTCAATTTTGGATCCATCAACAGAGAGTGCATTGTTATATAACAGTTCTTCATCAAGATAGGGTGATAGCGGTGTGACAGTAATGCCATTTTTACGTAGTAACTCTGCCCATGGTGCAAGATGTTTTTCATTAACAGCGTCAATTACTGAATCCAAATTCAACTACATTGACCCCATTAGTCATTTATGTATTCATAAACTTTGTTCTTTACTTACTTTTGCAAAAGTCGAAACAACTGAGCCGTGATATCCTGTTTGAATATTGAAAATAGACTGTAGCAGCTTGTTAATTGTTTCTTGATCTAAACTAGCTTTTTCAGTAACGAGCTCCCTCTACTAGTTGGTCAACTTTTACCTGTATCCTCTTTATCCACCAAATTAAACACAGGCACTTGATGTGTTGAGCTAATGTTGTTATCTTGGTACCATTCACAAATATGCCAACAAGCTCTAGAAACGTCCTCAACGTGTACAGTATTTAATTTAAGATCTTTTGACCAGAGTAGCTTCATTTCTTCATTGATGTGTTTGTAGACTCTACCAATAATTAAACGAGGCGCTATACGTTAAATTGAGTAAATAATACTAGTTTCTTATGATTTATTATTTCTTTACTCAATCCAGAAAGTGCACCAGGACCATAAACAACAGCAGGGCGAAGAATTACTAGATTGAGTCTGCGGAATGTATAGTGTCAATCCAGAGAATTTGATTTTATTCCTTAATATAGTCACTTACCCTTCGATCTTCTTTAAATCTTCCTCTGCTTTATGCTTATATTTACCAATTGCTGTCCAAGGGCTAATTTTTGAACTTTCAGTAGAAGCAACCTATATATTCCAATAAGTTTATCTGACTTAACCCAGTCATCTACTGTATCGCTTACTTGATTACTATCATACACTTCTGCTGTGGACATCTCGACGAATACCTTGATATTTCTTTTGGCTGCTTCTTTTGCACAACTAACGGACAACTTATGAATACGTTCTTGATAAATTTCAGAGGCTTGAGAATATCTCGTTTCAGCTGCAAAGTTGAAGACATAATCAAACTCTTTTCCATCTTCTCTTTCAAAACAGGCAGCGATAGATACTACAAACTCTTTTATTTAAAAGAAAAGACAAAATATCATTTTCACACTTTATTACCTGGATTAATCAAATTGCTTTGCTTGAATTCTACTCGTTTAAAGTCTTCTTCAAATTGTTTAGATAGATAGGCGGTTTGGGGTAACATTTTATCAGCAACACGAATGTCCCCTACTAGATTGTTTTTTAACAAGTAATGTATAAAGTTTCTACCGATGAAGCCGACGCCACCCAAAATAAGTACATTTGCTTTGTCTAATGTCATGTCAACGCGTAAGAAAAAAAAAGAAAAGAGAGAAAGAACTAAAAGCGCATATAGAAAAAAAAAAAAAAAACGTATGGTAAACTGTAATAATAAGCGCTGTAACACACCATAAAAAAGGTAATTTAGAATTATATTTGGTGCTAGTTTTGGCAGTGTTTAACACTGTAGAGTAGCACCAAAAATAAAACAGAAAGCTCTTTTAATATCAGCCAAATTGGACTTACTCTATCGTTTTTCTCTAGTTCAACCTTGTTGAATAGAGAATATCTTACGTAAGCTTATTGTTTATCAAAAGGCTTTTAATGCAGGCATTCCATTGGAAATATCATGCATCTGGGCGTTTTTTGTTTATTTGTTTTTTTTTTTAGTAGATGGACAAATCAGCAACTGCCCATTTATTTATTTTAAGGGAATTTAATAACAAGCAAACAAAAAAAAACTCTTTTTTTTTTCTTTTTCTTTTGTGCGATTATTAGATACCTTGCCGCTTCAGCCCCACTCTTTATTACAAGTGCACTATTTTAAGACCACTCCCATTTACCTAGGGAAGGGAAGAAAGGGCAAAGTATTGTTTAATCAAGTATTTTTTGGCTCCCAAAGAGGTTTTGTCTTCTTTGTAAACCAAGTAGGATGGTTGGCATTATCTAAAAAAGTTGGCTGATTCGCTTCATGAAAACTTAGGTAAGTGTTTGTGCTGATTTCCTTGTGGGACTAATGGTAGGGCTCTTTCAATATATTACATGTGGCGGAATGATCCATAGAGCGACTTTCCGCCGCAAGTATATAGGGGGGGGGGGAATTAGATATACTTCTGCCTTTTCGTGGCTAATCCTATCAGCAACTAGTATTCGTGTACTTTGTGAAGCTAAAGAAATAGTTAAAAAGGTCATTAAAAGCATATATCTTCATAAAGTGTTCTTTAAATGTGTATTTTGTCATAATGCCCTTTTGCAAAGAATGAAGATCATAGATTCGTTAATGTGATAACTAGCGTAAATTAGAAACTAAGAGTTGACAAAAAGGAAAAGTATGACGCTTTTGTAAAACAACGCACATCGTCAGTATGTCTAAGGCTTCAGCTGAACACACGAAAGATGTCTTTTTTTTTTTTTTTTCGAAAAAAGTTGTCATCCCTGATTTAGTTAATCCAGATTAAAGCAAAAAAAGAAAACAATAGAGCTGGCTTGAGAAAAGATAAGAATTTTATTGACTGTACTACAAGATGATAATAAGCAATTATTCAAGTATCTAGTGTGTTTATTTTCATAGATAGACTAACAGACCTTCTTTGTAAGCTAATTACGTAGCTTAAAGAGAAAAGTACTGGGGGATCGTGTGATGCGAAACAGGGAAAGTATATATAACAAATCAGTTGGTGGTACCACTTTGTATACTGTATTTTTTTCCTTTTTTTTTTTTTTTTCTCTCTCTCTCTTTTCTTTATTTTTATCATTTTTTAGAGGTTGTATATATATATATATATATATATAGAGTGAATTGGGGATGGACAATAATATACAACAGCCTATTATGGATCGTTCATCTTCATTAAGAAGAAACTTTTCTAAATCCTCACAGAATAAAGGAACCGATGGAAATTTACCTCGTAGACAGAGATCATTAGTTAGACCAGAGCGTGAAAGAAATGATCCAAATAGCAGATTATATCATTATCGACAAAGAGCAGCAAATGAACAAGATACACAACTTGCACCTAGTTCAACAGGAAATCAACCTTTACGTTCAAATAATTCCATCAAACGGCCCGAGAATCCAATGCTTGAACGAAGACCGACAGCACGTCAACACCTCTTACGCCGTGGTAAAAGTATTTTAGGTAGAGAGGAGAAAATAGACCATGTGGACGGTGCTATCGATTACGATAACGATAATAAAAATAACAAATGTTGCTCAAACTTTGATCCATGGTATACATATTGTCAAATATTGACCTGTTGTATACCAAAACAATTGCTTCGTTGTGCAGGTACATATTCTATCTAACTAACAATTATAATTAATCACAAAATTAATTAATTTTGTAATCATACTTGTATTGCCAAATTTAGGTGTACCTGATGGCCCTGCTCAGAAAGCTTGGAGAGAGAAAATAGGTCTCGTCTCCTTTATTCTGTTTATCATGGGCTGTGTTGGCTTCTTAACATTTGGTTTTACTCAAGCAGTCTGCCCAACACCTCCGCTCAGCCTTCGTGGTGGTCAAGTGAGTAATGGTTATTTAATTATTAATGGCTGGGCATACATGTTAGCGTCTTGGAACCATCCAGTTGCTGGTATCATAAATGAAACAACAAACGTACTTTATCCACCTATCAATGCTGGAGGTATGGATGCCACTTTTTTATTTCAAACTATTCAACCTGAATGTGCTTCGGTCTATCTTCCAAAACAGGGAGAACAAAGTATTTATTTTCCCTGTCAACTTTTCAATCCAAATGCAACTGTGCCACCACCACAATCCCAATTCACCAATAGAACAAGCTGTCACCAAACATCAAGTGCTCGAAGTTTATTTCAATCCTTTCAAAATCAAGGCGTACCTAGATCAGATGGAAACGGATTCGATAAAGCAGGTCGTGTTTATTATGACTGGAATGATATTACAGAAGAAAGTTCACTTACTGTATACAATGGGTAACTATATACACTCATTCTTTACCCAATATTGACAGTTATGTTAGATTTGTACTGAATTTAAAGTTACTTCAATCCTTACCAACTGCTTATTTTTCATTCAACCCTGAAGGTTTAATCGCTTCCATGACAGCAAATGCGAGTGCTTATGCAGGCAAAGATATTACTATGGCTGTCAATACCAACACCAACACAGAATGGCAGCAAGAAGCCAAATGTCTATCTGCCACAATTAAAGTCGGTGCTTTAGACACCCTTAGTATTGGTTGTATGGCTTCTGAGATTGTATTGTATGTCTCTCTTGTTGTTATTCTTGGTGTCATCACTGTTAAATTTGCGCTTGCTGTCATCTTTGGATGGTTTTTATCTTGGAAATTAGGAAACTTCAAAGAAGGTGAATCCTATGCAGCTCGTATGAAGCGCGAAGCAGAAATTGAAAACTGGACATCCAACATGCAGACTGCTGCTCCTCTACCCAAACCTCGCATTTACTCTACTTATTTTGGTAATGGGTCCAATCCCAATAATAAACGGAAAAGTCTCTTTCCTCAATCGTCTCGATTTACACAACCTATGCCTGGTTCCACTCGCTACGATCATGAAAAGAACGCGTCTTCAGCATCTATTTGGAAAACACCAAACAGGTTTTTATCATTTTTATTTCTTATTTCTATTTTTAAACTCATGTCCTTTTATTTAGTACTTTGGGAAGCCACGTGAATCGCCAAACCATGTATGGTATAGATGCAAGACAATCCACTTGGATGATAGGAGAAAACACTGGTGTCAATTCAAGCCGTGCTTCTGTATTTAACCATAACGGATCTTCGCCATCGATTCGATTTCCTGGAGGTGGTGATACATTTCCTCGACGCTCTTCTGTAAGTTCATATGAGCTTGCAAGTCAAACAGATAGCAGCCAAGCCTCTTCTGGTCCCACCTGTCCTTTACCTCTCTCACGCCATGTGTTAAGACAGCCACCTTCTAGTTACATGCCATTCCATTTCCCACTTGCACATACAGTCTGTCTTGTCACTTGTTACTCTGAAGGAGAAGCAGGTATCCGTGTCACGCTAGACTCCATTGCCACCAGTGACTATCCCAATAGCCACAAGCTCTTACTCGTTGTTTGTGACGGTCTCATCACGGGTCACGGTGAAAGCCAATCCACACCCGATATCTGTGTGGGCATGATGCGCGATTTTATTGTCCCACCCCAACAGGTTGAAGCCTATTCTTATGTTGCACTTGCTGATGGGTCCAAACAAAACAACATGGCTAAGGTGTATGCTGGGTTTTACAAATACGACGATCGCACTGTAGACAGAGCACACCAGCAACGTGTGCCAATGATCACCATTGTTAAATGTGGTACTCCTGAAGAAAGAGAAAAAGGTGTGAAGCCTGGTAATCGAGGTAAACGCGACTCTCAAATCATCTTGATGCAATTCATGCAGAAGGTCATGTTTGATGAACGTATGACGACGATGGAATATGAATTTTTCAACAGCATATGGAGAGTGACGGGTGTTCCTCCTGACGCGTACGAGATTGTTTTGATGGTGGATGCCGATACAAAGTTGTTCCCCGACGCACTGACACGACTCATCTCCTGTGCTGTAAAAGACCCTGATATCTGTGGTTTGTGTGGAGAGACAAAGATTGCCAATAAAACAGATAGTTGGGTGACAATGATTCAAGTGTTTGAATACTATATCTCACATCATCAATCCAAGGCGTTCGAATCTATCTTTGGTGGCGTGACTTGTTTACCTGGTTGTTTCTGCATGTATCGTATTAAGGCGCCTAAAGGTCCCGATGGGTACTGGGTGCCTATCCTCGCTAATCCTGATATTGTCGAACGCTATTCTGAGAATGTCGTGGATACTTTGCACAAGAAAAACTTGCTCCTGTTGGGTGAAGACCGATATCTATCGACACTTATGTTGAAAACGTTTCCAAATAGAAAGATGATGTTTGTTCCACAAGCTGTGTAAGAAAAAACCTCCAAATTTGAAACAAAATAGTGTATTAACTTGATATTTAGCTGTAAAACAGTTGTACCTGACACTTTTATGGTTTTATTGTCCCAACGTAGAAGATGGATCAACTCAACTATTCATAATCTAATGGAACTTTTATTTGTTCATGACTTGTGTGGTACTTTTTGTTTCTCAATGCAATTTGTTGTGTTTATGGAATTGGTGGGTACATTAGCACTTCCCGCGGCTATTTCGTTTACACTCTATTTAATTGTGATGGCTATATTGGGCCAGCCCGCTTTAATTCCTTTAATTCTTTTGGCTTTAATTCTTGGTTTACCAGCTGTATTAATTGTTATGACAAGTCGTAAAGTTGTCTATGTAGGATGGATGTTGATTTATCTTGTCAGTATTCCCATTTGGAATTTCGTGTTGCCTACCTATGCTTACTGGCACTTTGATGACTTTTCATGGGGTGATACTCGAAAGGTTGAAGGGGTGAAAGCTGATAAAAAAGGTGGCCATGCAGACAAGGAGGGGGAGTTTGATAGTAGTGTTATTACTATGAAGAAATGGAGCGAATATGAAAAAGATAGAAGAGTTAAAGAAGCGATGGAAAGGAATTTGCCAATACCTCGATTTGTCAACAAGACAAGAAGTGGTATGGATGTGTTCCGCGACTCTGTATTTACAAAAAGAACCAAAAAGCCAGGCTCATCTGGATCCAATGAAAGTGACGTGCCTCTTACTCAAAAAAGCTATGCTCCAGCTGGTTCCAGCAGTGTGATGCCTCTAATAGATAATCATGTTACTCATGAAAGTAATGTAGAGAACTTGATAATAGTAGAAAATAGACGCCCAAAGGATCTTTCACCTTCGTACAGTGATGATTCTTCTGTTGGACCTGAAATCCCTTTAACCACTTTAAATCAAGGTGCAAATAGCTTGGAGATACCACCTAGACCTCGTGCACCTTATAATGCGGGTTTAGCTGAATTGGGACTTGAGTACGATGATGATTATAGTAACAACCCATATAATTCACAACCAATCTATCAGTCTACTTTGGACCCTGTGTGGGCTAATCCTGCTCCTCATCATCAACACCCTATTGGTTATAGCGATGATGATCCTGAAGATGATAGCCCATATCAAGCAAAATCTACCGTTATACCCATACCACCACCTCATGATTTTAGTAGTGACAAATAATATATATATCGTTGTAACAATATACTGCATTTTTCTTCTTCTCCTTTTTATATAATTTTTACAAAAATAGTAAGCTCTTTTTAACAAATAATAACAATTTATACTTAAATGATGTACAGCGCATATAAAAAAAAAAAAGCACCCCACTAACTTTAATTGTTCCTTTTCTCACTGTGATACTTTACACAGTTTACTTAATATGAAGAAGAAAAGAACTAAGCAGTTAAGAAAATCCATATGATTATATATATTAAAAAATCCAAGTAAACGCATAAAATAAAAATGTACAACATTACACGAACAAGCGACTCGTGACACATGGATCCGTTCACTTCTTTCTAAAAAGACACACTTTCTCTGCTGTAAATAATGAAACAGCGTGATGTTTATATCTATACATCCATGTGGCAAAATCAAGCAAGCACATAAATAAGAGATCTTTACGAGGGTTCGTTTCAGTCATTTATATATATATATATATACCATAGTCTTTCTCTGATCCTGTCCTACATCGGTACCAAATTATATAAAATTTACGCCAAGCTATCAAAAAAAAAAAAAAAAAAAAAAAAAAAAACTTAAGATTGTATATATTGATCGAAGCAGATTCAGAGCTGTTGCTACTTTCTTTTATGTATTCGGTATATATATATATATATCTATATATCTATATGATGTATAACATAACAAAGTCACGCTTAGTAGTGGAGTGACCCAAAGAATTGCCTTGTTTGAGCGTTACTAGTTTTTTTTTCTCACAGATACACTTGCTATAAGGCAAAAAAGCCTTACTATGAAATATAAAAGTATAGATTAAGTGCAACAAAGTCGTGTGTATTTTAAATACATGTGATGAAACGAGAAAGAATAGACCTTTTATAGCAGAAACGTATTTAGACAATTTGTATATATTCAGAGAGGCTCATTTACACGTACCTGCAGTCTTACTTAATGGCTAAACAATATTAGTAAATATTCCCATAAAGAATTCGTGTTGCAAAACGATCATTGTATGTCTTTTTAGATCCAACCTATAATAGTTGATGTTAATCAGACGATTATCCCGTCGAAAGAATCTTTTTCCGTTTTGATCACAAAATATATAGACCCTCCTATTTATCTCTTTTTTTTTTTTTTTTTTTTTCTTCTCTTTTTTTTAAAAAATCATCCCAAAAATAGAGTCTTTCTCTCTTCACTATGGCCGAATCAGACAAGATAGAAGCCACTACAATTGAAAAGAAAGAAGACATTCAATTTGAAGAACATGAACATGTCGAACATGAAGACGAAATTTCTCCTGAACTAGAACTACTCTTACACACAGATCCTTCTACTGGTCTAACAGACGCTGAGGTTGCAGAACGTGTCGCTAAATTTGGTCTTAACGAGCTCCCTGAAAAGAAGCGTAATCCCATTATCAAATTCTTGATCTACTTTATGGGCCCCATTGCTTATTTGATTGAAATCGCTTGTATCATTGCTGCTGTCGTCGGTGACTGGATCGATTTTGGCATCATTTTGGCCCTCCTATTCATCAACGCCTTGATCGGTTTCATTGAAGAAGCTAAAGCTGAATCTGCTCTAGACGCGCTCCGTCAGACCTTGGCTCTCAAGACTCGTTGCTGGCGAAACGGAGAACTCGTGGAAATCAACGTCAAGGAACTCGTTCCAGGCGATATCATTGTCTTGCGTATCGGCGACATCATCCCTGCCGATGCTAAACTCTTGGGTCTCGGAGTCAATGGTGAAATCAATGAAACAGAACTTCAAATTGACCAAAGCGCCTTGACCGGTGAATCACTTCCTGTCCACAAAAAGAAAAACTCAACCGTGTATTCTTCTAGCATTGTCAAACAAGGTCAGAACTTGGCCGTCGTCACAAAGACAGGTGTAAATACCTTCATTGGCCGTGCTGCCAACCTGATCGCCATCACAAATGAAGAAGGTCATTTCCAAAAGATCATTGGCAAGATTGGTAACGTCTTGATTTGGTCCACGGTGGTTCTTGTCCTCATCATCCTCATTTATCAATTGGTGCGCTTCCGAGGAACGGAAGCGGGTAATTGGAAAATTGTGCTTGAGAACTGCTTGGTGTTGACTGTCGCTGCTATTCCTGTAGGTCTTCCTACCGTCATGTCCGTCACTATGGCTCTTGGTGCAAAGCAACTCGCCCACAAAAAAGTCATTGTCAAACGTCTCACTGCTGTAGAAGAACTCGCGTCTGTCTCCGTTCTTTGTTCTGATAAAACAGGCACCTTGACCCTGAACGAACTGACTTTTGATGAACCTTGGTTGACGGGCGGATATACAGCTGATGACATCCTTTTGTATTCGTATCTTGCCGCTGAACCTGGTGCCAACGACCCTATTGAAATGGCCGTCCGTCGTGCTGCTGAAGGCTCGCTTGAAGTACTCAAGAACCGTCCTCCCAAAACTTTTGATGTACCGGGCTACAAAGTCACTGCCTTCCAACCTTTTAATCCTACCACCAAAATGACAGAAGCAACGATCATGGACTTGGCTACCAACCAGTCATTCCGCGTCGCTAAAGGTGCTCCTCAAGTGATCACTCGTCTTGCGGGCGGAAGCAACGATGCTGTCAATGCTGTCAATAACTTGGCTCGTCGTGGTCTTCGTGCCCTTGGTGTTGCAAAGACTATTCCTGGTGACCTCAACACCTTTGAACTCGTTGGCATGATCTCTCTTTTGGACCCTCCTCGTCCTGACTCTGGCGCTACCATTCGCGAATGCAATTCACTTGGTGTAGATGTCAAGATGATTACAGGTGATCAATTGATTATTGCTAAGGAAGTCGGTGCTCGTCTCGGTATGGGTCGTGTTATTCTTGATGCTAATCATTTGGTCGATCCCAACAAGTCTGAAGAAGAAGTCACTGAGCATTGTCGTCGTGCTGATGGCTTCGCCCAAGTCATTCCTGAGCACAAGTATCGTGTGGTTGAATTGCTTCAAAATAAGGGTTATTTGGTGGGTATGACGGGCGATGGTGTAAATGATGCTCCTGCTTTGAAGAAGGCCAACGTTGGTATTGCTGTTGAAGGATGTACGGATGCTGCTCGTTCAGCTGCTGATATTGTTTTGCTTGCTCCTGGTTTATCCACGATCATTGATGGTGTCAAGACTTCACGTGCTATCTTCCAACGTTTGCGTTCCTATGCTCTTTACAGAATTACGTCCACGATTCACTTTTTGTTGTTCATGTTTATTATCACAATGGTGGAGAATTGGAACATGCCTGCTGTCTTGTTAATTATGATTTGTGTTTTGGTAAAATGCTTTTCATATATTAGAGATAAAAATTGTTAATTTACTATGTATATAGAATGATGCTGCAACTCTTGTCATCTCTGTTGATAACACTGAAATTTCCGAACGCCCTGATAAGTGGAGAATTGGTCAACTACTTACTTTGTCTTTTATTTTAGCTCTCTGTCTTACAGCTCTTTCTTTTGCCCACTTTTACATTGCTCGTGATGTGTTCCATGTTACTTCTAATGAGCTCCACTCAATCATGTACTTGCACATCTCCTCAGGTAAGCATACTATCTTATGTATATAACTGAAATTAATTATAATGATAACTGTAGCGCCTCACTTTGTCATTTTCTCGACTCGTGTACCTGGATATTGGTGGAAGAATATTCCTCATTGGATCTTTACTGTTTGTATCCTTGCTACTCAAGTGCTTGCTTTGTTCTTCTCTGTCTATGGTGTCTTTGGCGAAGGAGAAAAGGTAGCACCATGTGGCTGGCCATGGGGTATTTCTGTGCTTGCTATTTCTCTCGTCTACTTTATGCTTCTTGATTTCATCAAGGTCTATGTCTTCAGACGATGGAATTATAAACTTACTGCTCAACTCGTTCCCACAAAAGGTCGTAAAGAAAAGCAAACAAATCGTGAAAAGGAAGCTATTGTTAGACAGAATTTGGAAGATAACTGGGGGAAAATCTCAGAGTAAGTATACCCACTTTTGATAATATAGCATTGTGAGTCTTATTTCATTGCATTATAGTCCCGTTATTGCTTTACAGATTGTTTCTGCTTTCAAACAAGTTGCTGCTACTCAACATTAATACTTTCTATGGATGTCTTTTAAAGCCCCTTTATAATTTATACTATGTATACAACACACTTACCTATTATATTGATTTCAATAAAATGTATATCAAAAGAACTTCTTTGGCAAACAATAATGATAATCCCTTATCAATAAACAAAAAAAACAAAAAAAAACAAAAAAAAACAAAAAAAACAAAAAAAACAAAAAAAACAAAAAAAACAAAAAAAACAAAAAAAACAAAAAAAACAAAAAAAACAAAAAAAACAAAAAAAACAAAAAAAACAAAAAAAAAAAAAAAAAAAAAAAAAAAAAAAACATTGTAGCTAGTTGGTTTTCTAAGATGATCACTTTGAAATATAAATGTTGTAGACTGTAGAGTTAATACAGTAAATCATCATCATCAAGAACATCTTGGCTAACAAATTCCGTAATGTAGGAATATAAACAATATCCCGAGTTCGGGATTATCGACATGCACTCTCCCACATAATGTAAACAAAAACAAAACAGAAAACCAGCAAGAAATCTTTCT
Source organism: Mucor indicus B7402 (assembly GCA_000697295.1). Classification (NCBI taxonomy): domain Eukaryota; kingdom Fungi; phylum Mucoromycota; class Mucoromycetes; order Mucorales; family Mucoraceae; genus Mucor; species Mucor indicus. The sequence continues at coordinate 34,465 of JNEK01002924.1, forward strand.
ATTTTGAGACACAGCAGATAAAAGGATATTATTGCATAATTCTTATGAAATATAAAGTCGTATTTTTTTTTTTCTCTCTTCTTTTTTTTCTTTTCAAAGTCATGTAAATGATGAAGCCTATCACCATTAAACAACAAGAGGATATACCCAATAAATGGCTTTTTTATTCATTTACAAGTGCTATTCTTGTCGCCAGTGTCTCTGGAGCACAATACATATACCCTATCTATGGCACTTCACTTATTCATCAATTCCACTGGTCGAGTCTTGAAAATAGTATTGCAGGCACTTCTACTTTTGTAGGCGCTGTTTTATCTGGTCCTCTTTGTGCCTTATTCGTTGAAAAGTTCAAATTTAAAAAGTGAGTTATAGCAAAAAAATCAGCCCCCTTTATCTCATTGATGAGTATATAATAGAACCTTGATCATTGCTTCATTGACAGCACTTACCAGCTTATCCTTGTTATCTCAAACATATGCAGGATACTTATCAACTCATTTTATGTTGTGTTCTATTTATTTGGCAATGACAGGATTTGCAGGTGCAGCTGCCTACCTTTGTGCTCTAGACTCTCAGGTGAGAAGGACTTTTTCCCAAAAAAAAAAAAAAAAAAAAAATAATTAATCACTCTTTGATAGGCTCATAATTTCAAAAGTCATAAGGGTATGAGTATGGGCATTACCAGTGCTGCATTAGGCGTCAGTGGCCTTCTCTTCTCTCAATTAAATGATCGTTTTTTTTCATCAGAAAATGACACTACTATACAATTCCTCATGGTCTATGGTGGCTGCTTCTTTACTGTGACCTTCATTGCTTCTTTCATCTTGGGTCCCATCGATCCTATTCAATATCAAAACGAGGACCATATCAAATTCATCAACCATTCCACCAACAAGTATACACAAAGCTTATGCAGTTACAGCACGTCGTCCACACAATATGATGAAGAGGATGAAGAGCAACCCCTTTTGTCAAAAAATAAGGTGTGTTCTGCAGATAACATTCTGCTTTTACACCAAGTTTCGGGTTGGAACTTCTTTACAGACCCAGTTGGATATTCTTTAGTCGTGTCGTTGATGGTGATGACGGGTGTGGGGTATGTGTATCTGGCCAACTTGGGACAGTTGCTCACCTCACTAGCTCGACCATTGAGTGGCGACCAAGTTGTGTCGCTTGGCGAAGCTCAGCATGTACGTAATTTTCATGTCGCTTTATTTAGTTTGGTGAATTGCGGATCTCGTATCCTATTTGGTGCATTGAGTGATGTGTGTCAGAAGAAATTGGGCTTGCATCGTTTATGGTTCTTGTGGATGTCTGCTATAGGTCTTGTGAGTACGTTGCTCTATCTCACCATAATGGTTTCAACAGCAAAACAGCTTATTCCATGTACTGTGATGACAGCAGCTATCTATGGGCTAGTCTTTAGTCTTTCTCCAGCTATAGTCAGCGAGTTCGGTGATAAGGTAATAGTAAGAAAAAGAGTATTGCTGGGTTATTGACACTATTTTTTTTTTTTTTTTTTTTTTTTTGGGTATAGACTTTTGCTAGAAATTGGGGATGGTTGATGTGGGCTCCTGCTATGGGTGGTCAACTATTCAATGTCTTGTTTGGTATTGTGTATGACAGAGAGTCTAAACACCAGGGAAATATGGAAACAACATGCTATGGACCAGCATGTTATGAACTTACGTTCTATTTGGGTGCACTATTTGCTTTTATTTGCTTGTTTGTTTTGTCTATTACGATATATAAGAAGCAATTGTACAGAAAACAATCAAACCTGCTCAATTAAATCATGTGTGTAAAATGCAGACTTATTTAATATTTTGCAAATGTATAAAATAAAGTGTATTGTAAGAGGAGCACTTGTTCTGGGTGAGCCGTAACAGCTCTAATTGAGCTCGCATATACTTGTTTAATGGGTAAAAGGACTTTCTATCAGTACACAAACAATTGGTAGTGCAAGCATTTTATTTATCTTCCAAGAGGTTCTTTCACTCTAGATTATGTACAACACCCGGGGCAATACAATATAATATAATAAATGAAATTTGCTATTTGTTGTAATACAATCTAAGAAGAAAGGTCTTTTTGGCCAATGGTAACTGTCATAGGCCATTGTGATTCAGGCTGTGCTTGTAAGTTGATAGCTAAATCTTTTAAGAATTGACCATATTTTTCTGTTGGCACTTTTAAATCTTTTTCTAAGAAGGGTTGACAACTTTTGAATATGTGTTGTATATCCCATTGAAAGTCTTTACTGATTTGATCAGGTCGACCTTTGAGAACAGGTTATTAAAGCTAATTTTTTATGCAATGTTTTCTATTTACCGGGAAAAGTTTCCTTTTTAATGTGTTGTATCACTTTGAAACCAGCGAGAGCCATGTTATCTTTCATTTTGTCTGCAATATAAGGTTCCTGTCCACGTTCCAACATCTTTTCAATGACTAAAAAATAGTGAATACAACTAGTAAATGTCATGTTCAGGTTTCTTTACATATTCTTCCCGCCCATTTAACAAAGTCATTTCCAACTACCTTTATATTATATTCCTATTAGATTGCTATTTTGAATGTAGTTCTAATTGTGTATTTACCAACATGCCAGGCTCTCTTGATAAAATATATCCACCTGGTTTTAAGACACGTTTTATTTCTTTTAGAATATTGAGCCATTCTTCTGATTTAAAGGCCACAATGAAAAAACTAAAGTTGACAATATCAAATGTATTATCTGGAAAAGGTAAGCCTTCCAATAGATTACATATTTGAAATTGAACATTGGCAGGTCTTATATTGTTGGGAAAAACGTCACACATATCAACACCTATAAACTCTGATGTAGGATATTCTGTCGCTACATCCTATCACATTGAGAATATTAGTGAGTTTATCCATCTCGTCAATCTCCCCGCTCGTGCATTTACCATAATCCAAGTGCCAGGACCACAGCCCAAATCTAATATGGTCGCTCCTGTATTTAAAGGTATATTCTTATCTTGAATCACTACTTCTGGTATATTCCTTTTTGATTTGGGTGAGTTATATATACCTTCAAATGTATACTTATACTACCCTCCAAATAAAGCTTTCAAAGCGAAATGTTGCTTTTAATAAAATAGTAGCATAAGTTTCATAATACACATATAAATGCCTTATTATTTACGCCAACAAGTCTATCCATTTCTTCATCGTCATTAGGAAGCCAATAACTTGAATTGGATTCATTGTGAAATTTTCGTCCAAGTCTAAAAATACTTTCCGATGATTGACTCGAGAATGATCTCGTTTTACTATTGCTACTGTCTTCATTTAAGTGAGTTTGTACAGAAGAAGAGTTATTAGAAGGAGGTGAAGACTTTGTTTTGTATTTAGAAGAGTGTCTTTTTTTTGGATCATGTGTCGAAATACGTGCACCCATTTAGTATGAATGAAAAGGGGAGAAAAAAGAAATGAGAGAGAAGGAAAGAAAAGACTATTTTTTTCTTGTATGACAAGAGAGGAAAAAGGTTTAGTAAGATGAAAAAATGTAATGGTACAGTGTGGGGACAAAGAGTTTAAAGAGACATGGTTACTGGTGTAATTCTGTACACAAAATTCAATAATAGGAAATACATACTTCCCTTGAATACACACACACACACACACACGCATATAGGAAGCATTGATTGATTTATACTGGTTACCTCTGTTGCTATAGGCTACTCGATCACTGTGAGAGTTAGTGTAACAATGATCTTAAACTCCACCACGTGAAACGCTTCTTTTTTTTCTAACTTTGAAGAGAGAGAGAGTGTGTGTGTGTTATATCTACAGGGCCATTGATTAAGCGACTGCTGTTTGCTACACAGATAAGAGCATATATGCTTCGCTTTGCTTTATCATTTTGAATGCATACTGTTTATAGCATGCCTGATTTATTTAAAATACTATCTCACTTATATTAAAAACCAAAGTCCGTATTAAACACCATGTCAAAAATGCCTATATAAAAGAGACTATAGCTTCTTGGTATAGGAAAAAAAAAGAAGTCTTTGCGTGTAAGTGTGTAGAAAGTCAAATACTAGAATTATGTGTCATTATTGAGTTGTTTAGTTTAAAGTTACTCGGTATACCAATATAGGTTCAATTTCAATAACGTTTTTGACATTTTAATGACTTGCTGACTTGTTCATTTGAAGAGCGAATAAACATGAGCAGCTTCCTAATATGGGTCTTAGCGATGGTTGTCATAGTCACCACTGAGCTGTCTTTAGAAAATTGCCATAACTACAGTGGTTGATTTGCATATGATATCTGTTCATATTTTTAGAGAAGAGAATACTAAAATACAACGTGGTAATGACACGCATCTAAAGAAAATTGCTATTATGGGGTTTTTGTTTGTTTGTTAAAAAGCTCTGAGATTAACTAGAATTAGCAGGTCCCTAGCAATTTCTGAGATTAGCATTATACCCCATATTGTAACGTATCTTATTTATTGATTAAACACATAGTTTTTATCTATGTTAACATGATGTGCTTCCCCTTTTACTTTTTACTATAAAGCTTCTAACTTTAATTTCGGCCTTTTTTCCCCAATTTATTTCACTTTTTTGGGTATAGAGAACTTTGTAACACGTTTTACAAGTGAAAATTATAAACTGCTGATGAAAAGAGGACAATAAGCAGCACGACTTTATCAAAAGCACCGCTCTTTTTCATATGCAAATCTAGGCGATGAAAAAAAAAAAAAAAAAAGATAAGAAGCATATGAAGCTATAGTAGTAGTAAGACAATAAACATGTGAAAATAGTTTACTATAATATTTGGAGAATACTATAAAGCATTTGTAGTAGTGTATAGTGTTAGTTAATTCATGTGAAAATCAATTATCGATGGTTACTCGCTCAATAATAAGCTTTTCACATGGTTAAAAAGTAATCTTTGAAACCGCATTAACTGAAAGAAGTCAATACCCCTTATTAAATACTGATAATTGATCCGAGTGTCCCGTTCTTTTACATATAAAACGTCACCTAAAAAGCATTCTCACGCTATCACACATATAACAAGTTTTTATATATCTCTTATCATCCCCCTTTTTTTTTTTTTGTTTCTTTTTTTCTTTTTTCCTCCTTCTTTTTTTTTATATATTGAAAAAATGGGTCTTCAACAAACTGAGAATGGTAAGATATTATAACGATAATAAAAAAAGAAAAAACCAATGCGCGTCTATTAGGTCAAAATGGATATATTAAACATAGTGAAACAAATGGTACTTTGGAGAAAGAGGGATTTGTTGATCGCGTCAGTTCAATCCCACTCATAAAAGATGGTGTTTCAACAGCTCAAGCTTTGGCTAATAAAACTTCAATTGGTAGATTTGCCTTATCAACAGCCAACACTACTTTTACTTCAGTTACTGAGTATGCTTCCAAGAAACAACCCAAGTATTTTCAAACGTATTATGAAAATTACCTTCAGCCTCAAGTTCAAAAGGCAGATGCTTTTGGGTGTCGATCATTGGACTTGATACAGTCCAAGGTACCCATCATCAATAAGCCCAGTTCGGAATTGATTCATGCTGTGACACAGCCTTCCTATGAAATTATAGATGGCGTAAAAGTAAGAATTGATTCAACCATCCAAACCGTCACTCACCCTGCTCATGTGGTTGTTCAAGAAGCCAATAAAAGATTTACCCATGTGGTTGATAATTTAGAAGGTGCAGTTGATAAGTACTTGCCATCGACTGCAGAAAAGGAAAAAAAGGAGAGCAAATCAGGAAACAATCAAGTTAAACGTGCTTATAATGTTTTGAGTGTAGCCTCTTATCGCATTAGTCAAAAAGTAACGGACCAAGTCCAACGTTCAATTCCCAAATCCCGTGATGATATTTCTCGTATAGCAGAAAACAATACTTTAATTCAGGAACTCCAAAGTAAACTTAAACAGGTACAAGATACTTTGGCAGTCTATAGTACAGCTGCTTTGGACCGTGTACCTGCTCCTATTGTCCTCCGTGTCAATCAAGCAACTGAAGTCTTGTCTCAGCTGACCGAAACCGTCAATCAACAAGTAGGTCATATCAAGTCAAGATCAGCTGAAGTTCCAGATTGGTTAAAACACCATGTTCAAAACGCTATTCAAACCATTCAACAACAGGTCGGGCAAATCAAAACAGAGCTGGCTCGCACAGATATTAACTATATCGAAAAGCTCAAACTTGTCTCTACTCATATTCAACACCAGTTGAATCCTCTTTTGGAAAATATCTCATCTCAACTTACTGCTTATTTTGAACTCGTAAAGGAAAAAGCGCCCCTTCATCAAAAACTCAAAACGCAATAACAATATATATTACCCCCTCCTCCTCCTCCTCTTCTTCTTATTGATGAATTATTATTATTATTATAATAAAAGTATATTTTATACAAGCTTATCCCTTGAACTTCTCTTTGACAACATTTTTGCATCTCAGTGTAACTCATTGTATTATTTCCCTCATAGGTGGCGTAAAACACCCGTTTCTTTTTCATGAAATCTAGAATAAAGTCGGCTCTTGTCCATTTACGAATCTCGGGTTGACTAAAAATAAAGGCAAAAGGCTTAGTATATTTCACATGTAAAGAAAGTTCATTTAGGCTTGTAGAACATTACGCGTAAAATTCATATGAATAAAACGCACGAGCCTATTATCTAATATTTTTTGGGGAGGCGACAGAAATATACATAAAGAAAAAGATAAATCTTTATTGCTCCTGATCGACGTGTTATTTCTCCCATGTAAAGGTATTTACATATATGTTTTGTTTTCTTTTAAATAATGTACAAAAAAGAAATAAGATTCGCCCCGATGAAAAAGTGTTTCTTTTATACGTGAATGTAACACGGTTCTTCCAAATAAGAATCAAGATAAAAAAGAACGTCCCATCAACTTAAAAAGTACGGGCACATCTTGCTTTCTATCTTTCTTTCCTTCTTTCTTTCTTCTGTGCAATGAATCAAAAGACCTATGCTATACATTATCAATTAATGGAAGAAAATGCCACTTATAATCCTGCAGGTATAAATAAATGTATATAGCTTAGATTAAATGTTTGTATTCATACGTATTTCATAGTGGAGTATCCTTATCCTATGATTTATGCCTCAGACCCTTCAGTTTGTTCCTCAATGGACATGCAGCATGCACCCGATATGAGCCCGATTACCGATATGGTGGTACAAAACAATGATCTCCAACTCTCCCCAACAAACATTACTACTAATGCTGATTGTTGGAATCAAGATGTACTAATTTGGTCACAGCCTAATACAATGGCGTTTCTATATAACCCAACAATCGACTATTATCAGCAAGACTATGATGTAAAATATCTTTATGATAGATTATTATACATATAAACTAATATCTCTTAGTTTATAAATAATATGATGATACATTGTGATTATTCAAGTGAAGATGATTTACGTCATAAGCGTACTACTGCAAACAAGACTATGGCTATAGGAATGAAGCGTAAATCAATGAATGATCTACCAATAGAACGCTTTTCTCGTCTTTCAAAAGAAGAATTAATAGAACGCGTGGTTCAATTAGAAAGAGAAAGGCAGCAAAACCATCCTATTCTAGAGTCTTCTGATGATGAAGAATCACTATCCCATGTATGTCGCTGGGATAACTGTTATCTTTCCATGTCTACATTAGATGAACTTACAGACCATATCAGAATCACTCATGTTGGTAGTGGCAAGGTATATATATATATATATATATATATACATACATATTATGACTATGAATACTATAGACTTAGACATCATGTTAGCCTGCTTATTATTGTGAATGGGAATTCTGTCCTAGGAAAAGTAAACCTTTTTTAAAAAGACACAAGATGCATAACCATATGAGAACTCATACAGGTGAAAGGCCTTTTGAATGCTCCGTTGAAGGTTGTGATAAGCGATTCTCTAGACTTGATTCTCTAAATACACATATCAAAACACATTCTAATATTCGTCCTCATGCTTGTCCTTTTGAGAATTGCAATAAAGCGTATTTTCACTCAAGATCGCTTCGTAAACATCTCAAGTCGCATGAAACAACCAATAATAATACTGCTTTATATCCACAGCAGCAGCAATTGTCATCATCTACAGCAGCAGTAAACCGTTTAAGATCCCCCTTTTTTATGCTATAAACTATGATTTTTTAAATAAAAAATACCCTATTATGAAACTGATGAAAGGCGCGCTTATATGGGCAGAAAAAAAAATCAAGGGGCGGAGACATTCTTATTGGTTATTGCCACCCCCCATCACACACCAGTCAAAGCGGGACTTGGCTTTTATATAGCAGCAGTTTTCTATATTTTTTTTTTTTTCCCTTGTTATTCTTCCCCCCATCAATGTTGAGAAAGACTTTTCAAACAACATTAAAGAGAGCAGCTATTATTAGTCAACCTACTCGAGTTGCTTCCACTCGTCTCTTTTCTGTAAGCGCATTAAAGCAACAACAAGCAACTGTTGAAGCTGTAAAGCCTTCTGATGGTAAAACTGTGCAATGATTATTAATACAAAAAAAAAAGACTTACTTTTTTAAAATAAAGATTCCTTTGGTTTTGAATCCCAAGCTGTAAAGGGGTATGATAGACCTATCTATCTTGATATGCAAGCAACCAGCCCTACTGATCCTCGAGTTTTGGATGCCATGTTGCCTTACATGACAGAATTATATGGTAATCCTCATTCAAGAACTCACACTTATGGTTGGGAAACTGAAAAAGCTGTTGAAAAGGCTCGTGAAGTAAAGATCATACATTCTTTTTATATAAAAGATAGGCCTTTAACTTTGTATTTTAGCATATTGCCAAATTGATCAATGCAGACCCTAAAGAAATTATTTTCACTTCAGGTGCTACGGAATCCAACAATATTAGTTTAAAGGGTGTAGCAAGATTTTACAAGAACAAAAAGAAGCATATCATCACCACTCAAATTGTAAATATACATAAAAAAAAAATTAGAATAAATACGGTGCTGAGAGACTGACCCACTCTCTATAGGAACATAAATGTGTATTGGATTCTTGTAGAGTTTTACAAGAAGAAGGATTTGATGTGACTTATCTTCCTGTGCAATCCAATGGTCGTATTGATATGAAGCAATTGGAAGAAGCCATTCGCCCTGATACATCCATTGTATCTGTTATGACTGTCAATAACGAAATTGGTGTATTGCAACCTATTGAAGAAATTGGTAAATTATGTAGATCTAAAAAGATCTTTTTCCATACAGATGCCGCTCAAGCTGCTGGTAAGATTCCTTTGGACGTCAACCAGATGAATGTGGATTTAATGAGTATTTCCGGTCACAAGCTTTATGGTCCTAAGGGTATTGGTGCTCTTTATGTACGTAGAAGACCTAGAGTTCGTTTGGAACCTATTCAAAGTGGTGGTGGTCAAGAAAGAGGCCTTAGAAGTGGTACTGTACCTCATCCTTTAGTGGTTGGTTTTGGTGAAGCTGCTAGAGTGTGTTTAGAAGAAATGGAGGTAGCTACATAAATAAGATATAAAAGGCAAAGTAACTCACTTGTGTTGAATTATAGTATGATCATGCTAGAATCTCTAAGCTTTCAAAACGTTTAATTGAAGGTATTCAATCCAGAGTAGAAGAGGTACATCGTAATGGTGACCCTGAACATAATTACCCTGGTTGTGTCAATCTATCATTCTCTTATGTCGAAGGTGAATCTCTATTGATGGCCTTGAAGGACATTGCTTTATCTTCTGGTTCCGCTTGTACTTCTGCTTCATTAGAACCTTCTTATGTCTTACGTGCTTTAGGTGCAGACGATGAAATGGCACATAGTTCTATTCGTTTCGGTATTGGCCGATTCACAACCGAAGAAGAAGTTGAATTTGTTATTAATAAGGTGGCTCAACATGTTGGTAAATTGAGAGAAATGTCTCCCTTATGGGAAATGGTAAGTTTAAAGTAATCCATCTTATTTTGGGAAACTAATAGAGTTATTTTAGGTACAAGAAGGTATTGATCTCAAGTCAATTCAATGGGCTCAACACTAAAGAAGTAGTTCCATTCTTGCACACTGTATAAATAGAACTTTTTTTTTTTATTTTTATAAATAAAACCCTTTGAATGATATATTTATTATTATATTTATGCAAAGTGATAACGAAATGCTTATCAGATTTTTCTGAACGTGATTTGTCATGGAAATGACCATTCATTTAATTGAGCGTGATTGGTTACTTTTTTAAAACTAAAATTATACACTGTGAAAAAAAAGTGGGGGGCAGGGTAGGGCTGACCATTACATTTCTTCCTCTCTCGTCATCATGTACAAAACCACTTTACCTCAATTAACTAGAAAGACCTTTTCTCAATTGACAACAAATAATGTTGTTACCAAAGCTTCACTTGTTCGTTTCAATTCCTCTTCTTCTTATAACAATAACAGCAAGTTAGAATTAGATACTACGGGAACGAATACAACCACTGCAAATAAAGAAAAGCAACAAGAAGCAAAACCTGATAAGATTCCATTTATGCCTGTTATTAATATCCCAGAAACAGAGTTCGCCCATAATGCTTTTTTCTCACTTTATCGACCTCTCTTGGGATTATCGGATAAAGACGAAAAGCCCTTCTTCTCGAATAAACCACAATTAACAGAAGAAGAACTGGAACAACAAAAATGTAAGCAATTTTAGACAGAGAAAAAGTGTGCTGTTCACTGATTTGTTTCTTAGTGGATGATATGTTGGCCAATTATATGACTGATTTACAACCTTTTACTGAACCTTCTGCACCTGGAAATGAACCTACATTAAAAGAACATGAAGAAGCCTATCAAACATCAACAAGTGAAGGAATGGAAGTGTCTATTAAAATAACAGAAGAGTTAGAAGAGCTGGATGACATGTTCTTTCAGAGAGAAGAACGACAGCAAGAAGAAGAGTCCTTTGTAGATCATTTCCATGATACAACTATGCCTGTATTTCATATGCCAGAAAGTGGAGATGTCTTGGACTTTTTAAATACAGTCGAAAACAAGATGAAAAAAGAGCATGCTCAATTAAACGAACAAGAAAGCTTTCTAAGATTAAAAAAGTTGGAAATGATTGATAATTTAAAGAGATCAAGTCAAGCAAAACCGAGATTTTCTACTTCACCTAATAGAAATATTCATCAAAGATTACGTCGTTATCAAAAGAAATAGATACTGCTGTTATCCCCTTAAATTGTATTATAATAAACATATATATTTTGAAGCTGGTAATTAACATTAAAAAACAAACAACAGTTATGCTAAATAGTTATATGAACGTCTACAAAAAAAAAAGAGGTCAATTTTAAATCAACAATGCATTTTTTTCTTTACCTATCCTCTGCGCTTCTTTCCAAATATTCACGGTCAATAAGTGCTTCAATACGTTTTTTAATCATAACAGGACTAGGCATGAATCTTGAGCTTAATTGTTTTGTCACTTCTGCAATCAATAAATTATGTTCCATTGTCTTTCTATCTTTCATAATACGAACAATAGCTGCTTCAATTTGATGTTTGCGTTCTTCATCAACCTTATCCTGTGTATGCCTTCTTTCTCCTTCTGTCTCCACTTTAGAGGCAAGTGCTTGGATCTTGATACGGGCCAAATTACATGTAAAGTCTTCATTAAATGAAAATACGTCGTCAGGCAATATATCGCGGCCCTTTGGACTCTTGTTCAAAATTTTGTATTTCGCACATGCCAGTGACTGAAGCGTACGTTTTAAATCGGTATCGGCAATCTGGGTTTGGCTCTTGATTTCCTCCCAAGAAAGACGGTCGTTGGTGTTGAACAAAAGCAAAACAACCATCGCATACGTCGATACGTTGAGCAAATGCTTACTCTTCTTGAACTGAGACCGAATATCAGCTGAGCCCATCTGGGGTTGCCATGTCAATCGTCGACCACTATGGCGGTCGAAATAAAAATGTTCAAATGCCTTACACGCTTGTGAAACTACAATAGGCATCACACATTTGGGTGAAGCAGATAAATTCATTGGCCAAAAAGTAGATGTAAGCACTGTGACAGAGGCATCAAATTTAAACTTGTCTTGTTTATCCAAGAATTCTTTAAATTTGGGGCTCATTTCAGCTGATAATCTCATATCATTAAACATACCCTCCAACTTGTTTGTAAATTGATAACCGCATTCTCTCTAATCATTTGAAATAAGTTGACTGATTTAGTTGCCTAACTTTCTTTTTTACCTTTAATTTAGAAAGCATGCCTCTTTCTGCGTCATCAGAAACACTTCTGTTCCATAATAAACGTTTAGCCAGGTGTTGCTTATAGTATCTTTCAAACACGTCTTTATCTTGCAAGAATCTAAATAGTGTAATTGTCTTGTCAAGTATATCATCCACTTCATCTTCGGATTTCTATAAAGGGCGTTAGTGTCATTTGAGGGGGGAGGTTGCTTTTTTTCTCGTTACATACACCCTTGAGACCCTTTTTCAAATTCTCATCAATGAATAAAGATATGAATTCAGCTGCTTTTTGATTTTCATTAATGAATTTCTCAAATGCTTCGTTGAATACAGTTTGGAAAGATTTGTCTTTGTTCACAGCTTGATCAAGAATTTTGTCAAACTTTTCTTGGAGTGCCAATACTTCCATCACCCAATTGATTGCACTATTGCCTGTTGTGCCTTTTTCAGCTTTTGATTTCAATTCTGTAGCAATATGTTGGTTTATTTCCGCACCCAAGGTTAATATGTAATTGCTCATAAAAGTACGCATTTCGTTCAGACCAGCTGGAACACGTGAAAACAAATTGTACATACGCGATAAATCTATTCATTCTAAGTATACATAAACCCTACATACTGGCTTTCTTTTACCTTCATATTTATCCGCATTCAACATACTCTCAAGCCCTGAATTTTTCATCTAGCAACGCAAGTTTTAGTAACATAAACAGCAACCCTTAAATAGATATTTACCTCCATCAAAGTCTTTAAATTATTTGCAATTAACTGAGTTTCTACAATGGTACGTATTTTAACCTCTGTAGTCATGGATAAACAGTGAACTGTGCGTTCGTATTCCTCTTCCAATCTCTTTTCCACCTACAAAGAGTAAGCTCCCACTCTTTTTTTTTTTTATCGCGATTCTTTACCTTTCGCATAAATTCAGGGGAATCATAAGAAGAGACTAGTTTCTGACTTTCTAGTTGGTAAAAACAAGTGCTTGTTTCCAGATATTTCACTTCAAAATCAACAGCATAAACAGTATTATTTGAATCAGGATCAGTTAATTCTACCAACATGGCTACTGCAGATTGAATGGCACTTCTGTCAATAACATCACCATTTCTTTCCAATTGAATCTGTGTCAACATGGCAGAGATCAGGTGCTTTTGGATTGGGTATTTTGTTGAGCGCACAACTTTGTCACGAAACACATTTAAACCCATATCATAGACACTTGGCAAGTTGTATTTAGGTAATCTTTCATTCTAACGCCTAATGGTCAGTTCTTTCCTGTTATAACGTAGGCACATGTCTATTACCAAGTAATACAAGACTTGCAGAATAAGATTTATAGCGGTTCTATAGTCGTCCCACACTTTTTTAACAGTTTTTAGAAAGGAGGCACCTTCGTCTGCTGTACTGGAATCGGCGGAGGAATTGATAAATGCTGGTACAATGCTGTTCTCAGCGGTAATGTCTAAATAGTCTGCGATGTCCTTTTCGACGTCGTGGTAAAGTCGTTCGCCGAATTGTCGAATAGTCAATCTATATGCTGTACGATATAATAATTCATAGGATAACTCTCTAGCCTGTTTTTTAAATATTACCGCTATTGCCTCGCTGAGAATATCGAATCCCTCCTCGTATTCCTGCGTATTGTCAATAACAGGCTATAGGGGAAATAGTCAATATATTTGGCAAAGCTCGCTTTTTAAATAGGGATTTTTACCGCACGCTTAACGGGTCTAATCTTTCCTTTTTTTAACGACATAGAGAGTGTGAGTTGTGTAGAGCTGTGTGTGGTTGGTGTGTGCTGTGTTGTGTTGTGCTGGTAGGAGAGAAGAAAAGGGAAGAAATGATGCCAGTTTTACATTTTATAGCACTAAAAAAATGCTTCTCACTTATTTTGAGAAATAGCAAGCGAATATTAAAAATTTTAAGCAGTGATTTTTTCCAAATTCTCGATTTATATTGTCAATAATAGTGGGATTATGGACTTTTAAACACCCTGTCCTGCTGCGAAATGCCTCTCCCCTCTTCCATATTTGAGCTTCCTTTTTTTTTATCCCTTTATGAAGCAATCAAAAGGAATCACAGTTCTAGCAAAAGGAGTGGCATCATGCCCAACTCAAGCAGCTGCTTATGGTCAATGTATTACTGCACATTATAAAGACGCCCATAAAGACATGTGTCAAAAAGAGTTTTTGGCATTTAAGCAATGTGTTCAACAAGCAGTAAGTAGACATTCATAGGGATTCGACTGTTTTAGTGTATTAAATCTTGCTGATTACTTTTAGGTTAAAAGGAAATGGTGAACAAAGTATAGATTGTATTTATTATCCTCTCAATAAAAAGTGTACATTAAAATCAAAGTTAATTCTATAAGAAATGGGAACACTTTTCAAATTTTTTAATTATTAAAAAGTAACTCTGAACAATTTGAATTCAACCATAAGAAGTCAAGCTAAAGGCACCATTTATATTTGACAGTATAATTTTGAGTATCGCCTATTCATTAAAGTTGGTCCTTCTCAAACATAAATTATAATAAATAGCTTCTCTCTCTCTAGATGTGTGTATCTAGATCACATTGTATTTCTTCTTTTAAAGCCTACAAGTTACCGCAGCCATTCCCTTTATGTTCAACTTTGGTATCACAGTGTCATTTCTAATCAGCTTATCACGCGCTACCAACAACAGAGCAAATCAGCATAAAAATCACCTCATTTCCCCCAATCCCCCCTGATTTTTCTCTCTCTTTATTTTTTTTCCCTTCCCCACAACTACCAAAAAAAATCATCTTCTTTAATAGCTCGGCTCTTCTTTTTTTAAAAAACCAACAACGATAATGGCCACTACTACCACTACCCAAAAGGCACAAGAAACTAAAACACCTACTCTTGAAAATAAGGTAATGAAGTGAAAAGATGACCAAAAAAAATAAATACTTTATTTACATTATTCAAAACGAAAAAGGTCTTCATCCGAAACTTGGCTTACAAGACCACAAAAAAGTCTCTCATTGCTTTTGCCGAAACTGCCGGAAAAGTGTAAGTTATTTTCTAGTCTAACTCTTTCTTTGTAACTCATTGGCTATTCTAGTGCCGAAGCAACTGTTGCTAAACGAAATCGTCGCTCACTTGGTTTCGGGTTCATTACTTTTTCGACGGAATCAGAGGCTGCGAAAGCCATTACAGAGCTTGACAAGAAGGAATTAGACGGCCGTGTTGTTCATCTTGAGTTGGCTCGTCCTCATGAAAAAGCAGAAGAACAAAAGAAGTCTGCTGAAGAGGCCTCTGCTAAGAAACACGAATCCAAGAAGGAAGAGGAGCCCGAAAAGAAAGAAGCACCTAAGAAGAAAGAAGTCTCTGAAAAGAAAGAAGCATCCAAGAAGAAAGAAGCCTCTGACAAGGAAGAAGAATCTAACAAGGATGAAAAGTCCGCTAAGGCTGAAAAGAAACCTCGCAAGAAGCAGAGCAAAAAGAAGAAGGCTGCAAAGAAGACGTCGCACGTTAGAGCCCCTTCAAAGACCACTCTTTTTGTTGCAAACTTGCCTTACGCTACGGTTGATGATGACTTGAAGAAGATCTTTAGTGCTTACAAGTTAGTTTCGGCCCAAGTCTCTCGTATGAAGAACGGACGCTCAAAGGGCTATGGCTTTGTAGAGTTCGAAACGGAAGAGGATCAACTCAAGGCATTTGAAACAGTAAAAGATATCAATCTGGAAGGTCGTGCTGTTTACTTGAAGATTGCTCTTTCTGGACAAGACAGTCAACAACCATCTTCTGAGGAAGAACAGACCAACGTTGTTGCTGAAGAGGAAGCCAATCCTGAGAAGAAGAAAGAACAAGCTCCTTCTGTAAAAGAAGAAAAGAAGTCTGATACCAAATAATAATAAAAACAACTTTTTTTTTTTGTTCGATATAAGAGAAAGGTTTATTTGCAGTTCGTTATCACTGGTAGTGTAATCAAAATGAAATTATACAAAAAGGTAGGGTATAAATAAACCGAGTCTTAAGAAAGAAGGTATGATGGCTTATTCTTGTTGAGTACAGCTTTGTTTGTTTCTTTGATTACTTTTATGTCGTTTTAAAGCATCCAACCTAAAAGAATAAATCAATTTTCTGTATGTTATCATCAAGAAAGAAACTTACCTTGAAAAACTCTTTTTACAACCTTCACATTTATAAGGCTTGGCTCCTCCGTGGATTTTGGAATGTCGCTTCAAGTCATGGTTTCGGCTAAAAGCTGCATCACAAGCTTGACAAACAAATGGTCGATCATCTGTATGAGTTCTTGAATGACTCTTCAAATTATATAATCTTGCAAATGTTTTCCCGCAGCCAGGAAATAAACAAGGGTATACCGTTTGTGTTTGATTGTTAATGGTCGTTGTGATAGGTGTCGAAGATGCGTAGATTGTCATGGCTGCGCTCTGCGTCTCTGCAAGTGCAGGATCTGAGCGACGTCGCTTTTGACCCCCTGAAGTCGTTCGACTCGTCGTTGTCAGTGAAGGCGATCCCGAGCGTGAGTAGTTTGCCTGGTTGACATTATTCGTATTGTCACTGTTATCTTTATTGTGTGCTTGTTGTTGTGCTACGGCCGCCACTGCTGCTGCGGCTGCTGCTGCAACAGCATTTGTATCACTACCTGTGCCTCCAAAAGGCAAAAAGTAAGGATGATTAGAAAGATTCAAAGTATTCGTTGCGTTTGAGTCCCCACTACTGTTATTTGTTTGCTGTGAAAGGTGGGAGGCATACAAAGCCAATGCTGCAGCATCAGCGTAATTGAGCGGTGGGGGATTATTTGAATCCAGTGTTGATCTTGAAAAGTTGAGATTCACGGCTTCGCTGGTCTGGTTTGTAGCAGTAGGGGTGCTAGGAGTCGAATCATGAGGGTGATGGATAGTTGTATTGTGAGGTGAAGCGGTAGTACTATTGCTAGTTGTTGCAGCTATCGCTGTTGCATTTGTTTGCTGAGACGAGTTACCGGCAGCAGCAGCAGCAGCGGCGGCATGGCTCGCTACAGTACCTAGAAGTGCTTGAGATAATAAAGCTTCGATAGCATGTTGATCCCCTTCTCTCGCTTTTTCAGTAATTTTAATAGCTATATCATTCCAATCCGTTGTTTCCAAAAATTTAAGCGTTTTATCGTCGTTTGATGATGAAGAAGTAGATGACTCTCTTTGCTGTAAAGCTTCCTCTGTGCGTATCTTATTTCTTATCCATTCTTGATCAACGTATTTCGCAGCCAAGGTGTTGTCCCATCTTTGCTTTAATTGTTTTCCTTTTCGACCAGGTATAGCAGTAGCAATCTCTTTCCAACGACCATAGCCGTATTTCTTAATACCTGCTAATAACAGTTCATCTTCCTCACGGGTCCATGATCCTCGCTTATAGTCTTGCATCATATCATCACTGGTTAAATCAATATCATCTACTTGACCGGAAATTCCTGGGTAGCTGGCAACAAGTAAATTAGACGTAGATCTGTTGTTGTTATCATTATTATCTTCAGTGCTAGTAGATGGTTGATTTTGCTTTTCTTTATTTTCTGGGTGTGATAGCCCTAACAATTGAAGCGCGGTTGCGGCTACAGCTGCTTGGTCTAATGAATCTTCAGGTTTCTGGGAGTCTAGTGACTCTGTATTTTGTGATGAAGACTGTTCATTTTTTGTATTATTGTTTTCTTTTAACATCTGCAGTGTTTCTACCATTTTCAGTTAGACTTTTGATTTGCTTTTAATTGAAATTACTTATATACCTGGTTTTACAGATAAAGCAGCAGCAACAGCTCCTACCATATCATTGTTTCCATGAGCATTTTGTAATAAGGCAGCTGTTAGTGCAGCGCTACTTGCCGTAAGCTGGTCTGTTAAATTATCGTTATCACCTTTTTGTTCTGGTGAAGACGGTGCTGTCATGAATGTGTGTGATAAGGCAGGTGAAGAAGTGTCTATATCAAGGTTTGGTTGCTGTTGTTCTTCTAGCGTGGGCTGTGAAGAGACGGATATTGTTTTATTTTCATGTTCGCTAGTAGTAATGTCTTCAGGTAAAGTAGGTGCAGAAGGTTCTTCAGCTATATTATGTTCAGGTGAATGTCGACGTCGTTCATTAGATGAAGATGGAGTGAATAGATGCACACGAGCCATTGTATTTTATGCTTTATTATTCCCTTATTAAGTTATTATATTGGGGGTTGCTTATTTTCTCTTTTGACCGGAGTTCTTCTATGAGAGGAAAAGCAAGAGTATATATCCAAGCCTTCAGCCAAGCCTTCGAATTTAAAATAAAAAGACACTCCTCCTCTTCCTTCTTTTTTTAAAAAAAAAAAAAAATTTTTTTTCTCCAATATTTGTATTACTGGACCAATCAGATTACTGTATACTTTATTACGTCACCATTTTGTGACACTGCTGCTATACAAAAATCATTAGAAACATACATTTAAACAGACATTGTCTTGGCTTGAATAACACTAATTTCATTACATTGAATGTCTAATTTCTATTTATTGCAATTTCTTAGATACAGTTTTATAATTGATTAAATCTTATGGAAGTCTTAAGAAGAGCTCTATTGTCTGCGATCGTTGATGTAATTTAGCTGTAACTATCGATCTGAGAATATCTAAAACATTATTTTCAATGGTTTTTTTCCTATCAAACATAAATACTATTAAAAAGGAAAAAAGACTAAAACGATAAAAATGATACGTTTTGTGCTGATATAATACAAATGAACAACAATCAAGAAGAAGCCTTCCTTCTTCTCTTTAAGGAACTATTTACGGTCTCCTGCTGCAGTTCATAGAACAGAGGATGAACTGAATGTCACGTGAATAACAAAATTGTAAAATGAAAAAAGATAAGCGTCGCCTGCAGGATTCGAACCTGCGCGCTCAAAGAGCAATAGCTTAGCAGGCTATCTCGTTAACCACTCCGACAAAGCGACCACTTGAAAAAAATTTTTTTAATATATTATAGTTTTAAAATTTTTTATAAAGTCACGTGACTAAATAATGACATCATCTTTATGTTTTGGTATCCAGTTGAGTTATGATTGGGCCATATTTTGTTTCTGTGCTACAATGCCTTTTCCTTGAAATAATTCTATATTAAATTCTAATATATAATGTAAGAGTCAATAGATTACAATGCTCCTGAAGGCTGTTTAGCTTTTAAAGGCCTCTTTTATAATTGCAAACATATATTTTTTATTGACTGGTATTAATAGGAAACTATAGCATCTAATCTAATAATCTCAGAACCAACAACGCGGTAAACATGAACAGCTTAACCACTCTAAAGAGAGGCAATATTGATAGTTTTGTGCTCTGTAGAGATCAGATGATTAATGTTGTCGAATGCATAACATGTATAGGCAGACGGTAAAGCCCTATTGCTGCCCTTAAGAGGGATCTACTTGGGACATTTTTACAAATTAGGATTATAAATTTGATAAAAGATTGTGTGACGAGGAGCCTCTTATCATTTTCCTACCCCACAAATTGAGTTACAAAAAAAAGATGATCCTTGTAAAAAGAATGACTAAAAAAAAAAAAAAAAAAAAAAA
>JNEK01002925.1:0-43851 GCA_000697295.1 Mucor indicus B7402
CCGATGAATAATACTTTGAAATACTAAAGACATTTTTATTATTACTGTCATTATTAGTACCATTGATTAAACTTAAATCGTGTTTAACAAGAGCAGCAGCATATTCATCGTCACTTGAAGGTGAATCAGATTCAAAGTAGTTGTCGACGGGAGGAGAGGGATCATTATTTACTCTGGAATAAAATACATTAGGATTGGTATTTTTTACTTCTTTCGTAGTAATGAGTTTAGATTTAGAATCTCTGTTTACCTTTTGCTTTTCGAAGTACTGCTTACGAACATTACAATTTTGGAGATGTTCCTTAGAGTAATCATTAATTCTACAAAAAGTACATTTACCAAGCTTTTGCAGCATTTGTCGTTGGCTCATTGAAAGAGGCTTTTTTTTTGTATTAAGTGTAACTTTATTAAGCTCGGTTAAATTAAGAAACTAATACATGTCAAGTGAAGTTAAGCTTCACGAGACGCAAAAAAAGAAGATATATACATCGACTGCTCGGTTTGGAACAGCCGGAAACAAGTGACAGAGGACCATGGCTCGTTGTCAAACACACAGCGCCAATGATACTTCCAAAGTGTTGTGAATGCTACGTCTAAGAAGACACAGAAGAAGCGTATTTCTCCAAAATCAGAAAAAAATGCGGTATCTGAACACTGGTTGCACTTCTTCTATTGATGACTTTAAAAATTACAGTAGTTCGACATGGAAATACGGATGCCAATAACGAAGGCTGGCTACAAGGACAATATGGTAATGAGAAACATTCATAACCTACGGACAACATTAACCCGACTGGCATTTGTAGATACCGTGTTGAACAAGAATGGCCTCAACCAAGCTCAAAAGTGTGGTGAGCGACTTCAAAATGAGACCTACGATCATGTCTATTGTAGTGATTTAACACGTTGCAAACAAGTAAAAAAGCAAAATTTTCTAGCCTTTTTTTTTTAACTCATTCCCAACAATTTAGACACTAGATGCTATTCTTACTCATCATAAAAACGTTAGTGTCGACTACCTTGAAAGCCTACGAGAACGAGGATTTGGTCAGCTTACAAAACAATCAATTAAAAAGGTGTATGTTGATGCTAATGCTCTAAAGCTCGATGTCGATACATATGTGCACAATCATGGAGGCGAGACAAGCGAAGTATTTAGGCAACGTGTGAATGAAGCTTGGGAATATATCGTAAAGGATGCATTGGAAAACCAGTACGAATCTATATTGGTTGTATCTCATGGAGGTGTTATTCGGAACTTTACACATTATTGGGTTAGTCATGGATATAAGCCAGCGAACAAGAATTTGGTGGTGTCGTTTGTTGCGCATGGGAACACAGCGGTTTCTGTAGTGGATGTTTCTACCAAAGTAGTACATGTGTTTAATTCGATGTCTCATTTAGTGAATCAACAAGGTGTTCAACCACCTCCTGCTGTTTAAAACAATAAAAACTTATAAGATACTTGACTAATCCGCTTATGTATACCAAAATAAGCTCTGTAACAAAAGTTTGCAATGCATATCAAAAACCTGTTGGCACCTAGTATTGCACCTGAAGCTACTTTGAAACAGTAGTAGAAATACACCTAAATATAGAGCCATAACCAAGTAACAAAAATAACGAATACTTATTAAAAACTATCAGTAGCACTGTTAGAGGAGGAGACAAAAGCTCGTCATTAAAGAAAATGTGTCTGCACAACTGCTCTTACTTTTAAAAGATGATCTTTTTTTTTTTGTTTTGTCTAAAAAAGGTAAATTGATTTGACAGTTGCGAACATGCAACTTCATCGTTGACATTAAGAAGAAGATTTCAAACAGATCTATTTTCACAAAAGTTAAAGAGTTCATATGTTTGTTCTTAACTTTTTAAAAAACAATGGCAATTTGTCTTTAAAGAGAATACCTCAGATATCGATGAATTGCAGCTCAAGCAAAAAACTACCTAACTTTGCAAATGACCAGCGGTTGATTACATAATTTACCCAAAACCACATTTAAAACAAGGTATTCTGTTCACTTCTAAAAGAAAGAAAACTTTTTGTTTTAATATTTATTATACCACTGTGTAAAGCGAGTAATTTATTCTTCGTCATCTTCAGCAGCATCACCACCAGAGGCAGCAGCAGCTCTCTTTCTCTTAACACGACCGGGACGACCACCACCAAGGGGAGAGGTCAAAGCAAAGTCAATGTGCTTTTGAGAGTCCAAACGAACAATGAAAGAGGGGACGTTGACAATTTGCTTACCAACACGGATGTGACGTTGACGGATCAAGACACGAGCGTGGTGAATAGACTTGGCAAGACCCAACTTGAAGACTTGGGTTTGAAGACGACGTTCCAAGAAATCTTCAATCTTGAGGGCCAAAACGTAATCAAGCTTCATGCGAGATTCGTCGAGGACACCAATACGGACAAGACGACGGATAAGAGCATTACCTTCAAAGAGACGACGAGGATCCTTTTCATCGAGCTTCAAAAGTTCACGAGCAGCACGACGAATCTTGGAAAGAGTGAGACCGACTCTCCAGATTTCCTTCTTGTTCTTGAGACCGAACTCACCAATGAGCTTAAGTTCTTGGTCAAGACGAGCGGATTCGAAAGGACGCTTAGGGACAGTAGAAGTCTTACTGTAAGTTCTGGTTGTTCCAGTCATTTTGTAAAAAGAGAAAGAGAAAAGAAAAAAAAAAATTTTAGAGGAAGGTATAATCCCGCTAATAACGTGTTTTACAAGCAAATTAGTGGAAAGGAGTTGTATTTGGCTGAAAAATATAAATTTTAAATAACTTCAGGCTATTTTTAAAAAAAAATATGAGCTCAAGTTGGAGAATTTATGAAATCACTTTTGCCACCATACCTGTCAACAATGGCACGTCTCGAAGCGTGGAAAGACTCTTTTAACTTTCCTAGAATATGTCTTTCTTTTCTAATAGTCATTCCAGTAAAAATCTTATTTTATTTTCGTTCGGGCAGTGTATTATTTCTGTTCAAATACCTTACACTATGCTTCCTTCAATGTACTGAATAAAACATCTTCAAGTGCTCTTTGTAAAGCTTGGAAACGGCTTTAAATAGGCAACAGAAATTTCATATAAGAAGACGATTAAATAGATTTTATAGAAGCAAGTTTTTGTATTTTCTTGCCTCAACATTTGGTAAAATTCATCATTTTATACACTCATGAGGGCGCTCACTAATATAGCTCTAGCATTTCGCTCAAATTAAATTAGCCAAATCACCAATTTTTAAGTAATCTTTTCCACCAAAAAAATGGGTGGCGTTCACTATATGTGACGTTTTTTCGGTTATTTACACAGGTGAAAAATTTTCAGGCTGAAAAATTTTTTGTAAGGCAGTCGGTCAGAGGCTAAAATCAAGGAGTCCCCTTTGAACAGTTGGTCTTCTTTCTCTTTTTTTTTGTGCAAAGTTTGACAGGTAACCTTTCGCTTTTTTTTTTTTTCTTTATTATTACTATTACTCTAGTTCTTCAACTTTGATAACGATTAAAAAAGAAAAAAAAAAAAAAAAAAAGACGACGAGTGGAAGAACAATGTCTTGAACAGCATTTAATTAACTCTTCATTTTTTATTTATATATATATATTTCACATCATGATAGAATGCCTCACTCTTTTGGTCGTAAGTATTGTTGTTTATGTCAATGAGAGATTTGATATTCAATGGGAATTTTGATTAGTCCGTGCTCGTACTCGTCACATGTTCTCTCGTAACTTCAGAGAACATGGTGCTATCCCTCTCTCCACCTACTTGAAGACCTACAAGGTTGGTGATATCGTTGATATCAAGGCCAATGCTGCTGTCCAAAAGGGTATGCCTCACAAGTTCTACCACGGGTAAGTTCAATATAAAAAACGATCGAGATAGCCTGATGTCTAACAACCCAATAGTCGTACTGGTGTCATCTACAACGTCACCAAGTCTTCTGTCGGTGTCATTGTTCACAAGGTCGTTGGTAACCGTTACATCGAAAAGCGTGTTAACGTCCGTGTTGAACACGTCAAGCACTCCAAGTGTCGTCAAGAATTTTTGGACCGTGTCAAGTTGAACGCCCAAAAGAAGAAGGAAGCCAAGGAAGCTGGTGGTAAGCTAATGAAGGTTTTAATGTGAAATGTGTGTTTTTAAATTTTATTTGTTTTTTTTTTCGTATAGTCTCTTTCAACCTTAAGAGAATCCCTGCTCAACCTCGTGAAGCTCGTCATGTCTCCACCAAGGAAAACGTTCCTCAAACTATCACTCCTGTTGCCTATGAAACTCTTATCTAAATGTATTATTTTCTTTTAAAGAGAATGATATTGGAAAATAAAAAAGATTGGTTTGCACGGCTTACTATACATTGTTTGAGTTTTATTGTAATGTATCTTCAGTATCATTTATAATAACTACACTTAAATCATCATCATCTCCTTGCACAGAGGAAGCTTCTGATCCACTTCTTTGTCTGCCTGCTTGTTTAGGCGTTAATAACAACTTTTTATCAATAAGATTATGGCTGCGGCTATTTGGTATAATTGGATTACTTTGACTTCTTCGTCGCATAATCCTGTCTATTTCCATGGCTTTATCAGAGACAACTTTAGGCTTCGTTGTTTCTTGCTCAAACTCGAGAGGTTCCACGGAAAATTTAAATGGCGGTATTTGTGGTGTTGTCTCTTCTTCGTTTATGCTTTCTTCTTTTAGAATCTTGATATGTTTGTCATTTTCTTTGCTTAGTGCAGAAGAAGGTGCTGGCTCTACCAAGTTTCTGCGAGTAGGTGTAGTAGGTTGAAACATAGAACTGTCAATTTTTTTTGCATGATGATCGTTTTTAATGATAGGCAGTGTAGAGGCAGAATTTGTTGCATTTACAATGGCTGGTGGAATAAGAGAATAGTGGTAAGAGGGTAATGACATTTTCCTAGACTGTTTTTGGGAAGTGTACCAGTTTAATTCACATTCGAGATAGTCTCTGTAACACTGAAGTCTTTGTAATTCGATGCGCTTTGTTCTGATACGTTTCCCTAGTGTATCTGCAAAGGAAATGATTCTATCTTTGGTTGCTTTTTGAAATGGTTGAAGTACCATCAAATTACGACGTAATTGAAGTTCTCTGTCTAAAATTCTTACTTGTTCGTCTATGCGACTTGTCAATTCTTCCACTTTCTCCTTTGCTTGATCCTCTATTTTTATCTTTTCAATCGATTGTTTTTGTTCTTGTCTCTTGCTAGTTGGTTTTATTCGAACGCCTGTTGTTTTTAAGGTGGCGGCATAGTTAATCTTTAGCATCCAATCTTCCATGTCTTTTTCGCTATCGGCCCTTAATAAAAATTGCTGGCCATCGCCAGTGATCAATCTAAAAGTATATGGGTATTTCTTGTATGAGTCATCATAAATGCAAACAGCGTAAGATAGAGATACAATCTGTACAGGGCGTAAATAAGACTGAAAGGAAGAGGATATTGTGTTTGTAGATGAAGATATTGTGGGTATAGGTGTTATCAGTTGACTATGGTGATCACTTTCATTATAAGAATGAAGAGAAGTTGAAGATTGATCCATAGAGCTAATGGAAGAAAATGCTGGAAAGCTATTGTTCCTTTTTGATAGCAAGTCAGAGGAGGATCCTGAAGTCTGATCACGGTCTAAATAGTTTTGAAAAGCGGAAATGTCTCCAAAGAATATGATTTGGCTACCACTTAATATGACACCAAACGGTCTCCAACTTCTTGCAGTGGCTTTTTTACCACCTTGTACCAAGTCGTACTTTCTATCCATAATACCTGCTTTTGTCACTCGAATAGTAAATGTGTTACTGCTATTTTCGTATCCATGTCTACTTCGTACACCAGACAAGCATAATGATTTTGCTTTTAAAAGAGAGAAATGAATTTCCATAATTGGTATAGGTTTAAGTGATCGTTTATAACTAAATGTATTTTCAGCTGGCATAAGTTGTTCTAATTTCTGGCTTAGGTCATTCAACAATGCAATCTACATATAAAAAAAAAAAAAGTCAACATATTGAGCTTTTGTAGAAAATAGGTGATACCTTTACATTTTGTACATTTGTACTCGTGCTGTCGCTATTTTTTAATTTAGAGAACCACGAGTTTGATCTTTCAGTTCTACCGGTGGGTTCTTTAGCAGCATCAGCATAAGTAAATTCTGACACTACGATATTGTCATACATCCCCTATCATTGAAATGATGTTAGCCAAAAGTGTACTTTTTTTTTTTTGTTGGGTCTTCTTTTACATCTAATATTTCATGTGGTACAGCTTCCCCGCCTTCAATGATCTTTGTTCTCATTATAAATGTATCTTTATTCATTTTTTGTCGTACATTCTTATTATGAGCGTCTGTATGAAGTAATATTAAAGAGAAAGCAACTGCATAAACAATGTCTACAAAAAACAAGAAAAATAAGCATGGAATGTATTTCATTCTTCTTTTGGTTTTACCTGGATTATCGACTAAAGTAGAATTACACTTGTAATAACGTTTTGCAAAATCCTCCATAGCACGGTCAATTTGTTGTGCTTCTTTCGGTAATACTACTTTTGCAAGCAATTTCCTATATACAGTCCTATTAGAAAAAAAAAAAAAAAAAGGTTGACTAAATAAGTGAGTTATTTTACCTTAGAGCGGTATCTATGGCGTCACCATAGAAATCAAACTTTTCTACTTGAGACGCGAATGAAAGTTCATGAGTTTCTTCATCATCGCTAGGACCTGCCATGCGTTTAAAAAATCCGGGATAAATATGTGAAATTGAAAGGGGGAAAAAAGAGAGAAAGAGAAAGAAATAAGGTGCTTTGTTTATATTAGTTGATATAAAGGCCGAGGGAGTAGTCTATTGTTCTCTCCGGTGATTTGTTTTGCTAATGGCAGAAGAAAAGTTGTAGATGTATAAAAAGGGAAAAATGGAAATAAATTAAAAGAGGAAAAACGAGCAGCTTTCTTAATTCGAGCTCAGCTGCAAAATGCAAATGCAGGCAACACTACTGACCTAGACTATTAGTCCAGGGCATCATTGTCTGTTTGATTTGATAAAACGTACGGAATTCATAGCTTTTTGGGTCATTATTATTTGTCTTCAATCACGAAGGTTTTCAATTGCTCATTTTTGGATACTTACGACGACTTTAAAACCGCAAGAATCATGAGACAAAGTGGGTCATATGTCATAATACAGGTACTCAACCAGCTATAACTATAGTGTATATAAAGCAGAAGAGTATAGTATATCAGCCATCAACTTAATGTATATCGCCTAAATAAAAATATGAAAATGCAATCTCTGGTCAATACAGCTCAAGTGGTGAATTGAATAATTATGAAACACTTGGTCTTCAATAGCAAACCATGCCAAACAATAGTATAAACTACCTGACGCTTACTGAGCTTCTAGAAAGAGCTAACATACAGGTAACTTTGTGTTTCATTTTTTGGATATTTTACTATGTTGACTAATAAGAAATTTCATGGACTTTGATATTAGATTATACAAGAAACGAAAAACTAGTTCTAACTATACATGCATCGATAGTTAATTGACTGGGAAAAAGCAATCTTCTAAAAGCCATAATAGTGGAATACAGTAAGTATCTTAACCTTACTTAAGGAATTAGAAAAATAAATGCACACTCTTTTTAACTCTTTTCCATAGTGCTCTGATAGTAATAGTAGCATAGAACAATTGGCTATAAATGCTGAGATATTCCGTGGTAATCTCCTATTCTAGTTACTTTTGCTTTAAGAAGAATTACATAGAAATGACATGATACATATATAGAACACAACGACCGCCTTTAGTCTATCAGTTGATCAAAATTGTAACTTTAATATAGATCTTCCTCCATTCAAGCTGAAGTAGCTCAAAACCTTAATATCTCAACAGTCAAAGCCGTGAGAGAGAAAATTATAGTGTGAGGGAATCTCGAGGTAATTGATTAAGTAATCTCTTATGTATACTCATTATTATTATGAGCAAAAAGAAAAAAGGTCAAGGAAAATAAGCAGCTGTTAGTAGCTGTGTCATATATCGCAAAAATATCATTGTAACCCTAGCCATTCTAGACGACTGTATTTTATGGAATCTCGATTATACTAATCATTGTGAGAAGCAAAACTTGCTAAATGTTTATAACAAGAGTTCGATTCCGAAGAGCATTTTATCATTCGCTAGAATTGACTTATACCATTCAAGAAAAAGCTCTACAACCTTCAAAGGTGGAACTGGTGTTTATTATATAACAAGCATACATCTCGGACTTGCTCTTCCTCAAAGAATTACTGCTCTATGACTAAATCAACACGTGACGGGCGAACCTTGTATACAAAGAAAGAGGCAATAACGGACCATCATATTCTAATTAGATTGCAGTAAACTGTCTCTTATAGATACCTCTGTAATCATATGGCATCATTTGCAGTTGCCTCTTTTCCTTTCAACTTAGAATAGTAGTATTGCTTTACGAAAGAAAAAGAATAATTGCCATTGCGTATATTGTACTTATAAAATAGCAGCAGATCCTTTATATCTCGTTATAGATACAGCCATCTGATCAAAGTAGATACTCAATTTAAGCATTGTTATGATGTACATGTAATTTAAAAGAGGTTATTCTACTACCACTATAATCACTAAAGGTATATCTTTGCTAAATGGTGCAATCCAAAATGACTATATTGTTATACAGGCTATGATGTGTTACTTGGTTTTTTTTTTTTTTTTTTTTTTAAAGAACAAATATTCTTGATATCATTTGTTTATAATTTAAAGATTTAGTTTTGTGTTTTATTGGATCATTCTTTCAACATGTTCACGTAAATAAAAGGCCATCATTTCTTGGAAGAGCGATTCCTTCTGTGTTTTAGTTGTTTCTGACGTAGTTTATATACTGTATCCCGCGACTTTTTATGAGAGCTTTTGTTTATGGCATTCAATAGTCTGTGCTCCAGACGATTACCAAGTATAGAAATTCCAGTTTATTTTGGTGATCTCCAGTGGTTTTTGTTTAACAAAAGAGCAACGCACGTGTAATTGTTTATATAGCTCAAACACCTGATATTGTATAAGTTATATACATTTTAACATTCGGTTCGGGAACCAATTCATATGATATATAATAATAATAATAAAAAAAAATAGACATCTAATCCTTTATTTTTGGGCAGAGGGTATTTGTATTTTTACATCATAGATTATTTTTGACATTTTGAGTATATAAAAGATGAATAATAATTAGTAACTTGACGTAACGGAAGAGCTTTCATGTGGGGTGAACCATCTAGTCAAAAATCTGGATTTTTCTGGAGATGAGGAATAAGAGCTTCCGTTACTTGAACCATAGCTGCTACTACTACTTTCAGTGTTCCCGGATGCAGTATTATGCGTAATAGATAGAGCGGCTGTCTTTTGCTGCTGCTTCAATAATAAGCGGTGAAATGACTGCTTGACAGGATCCTGATAACAACGAACATTTCTGTATTCACGATCTACCCTGTCTAATTCTTTAGTCAATCTTCTCATATTTTGAGGATGATCAAGGTAATTTTTATCGTTTGTCAAAAAAGACATTCTTTGTAATTGAAGTTTATATTTTGTTCTGCTTATATCAATTGGCGTATTTCTTCGTTCCATTTTGTTTTGTTATAGAAAGAAGAAGAAAAAAGAAGAAAGGAAAAATCACCTTTCTTTTTATTTGTATAGAAAGTATAAAGGACACATGATTTTACAATTTAAATTAGACTACTACATTACTGATTTGGACACGAAGTTTGAATGACTGCCAAAACTTATTCGCCTGTCTTAGTATTGCATAGGCTACAGGACTACCATTTTTGTACAAGATGAAAAATAAGATAAGCACCGTCATGAGATTAATACCAGCATATTTCAGCGCTGCCTATTATAATAATTTAATTACAACAAGAGTTAAACCTTTTTTGTTATACACATTTACATCAAAC
Source organism: Mucor indicus B7402 (assembly GCA_000697295.1). Classification (NCBI taxonomy): domain Eukaryota; kingdom Fungi; phylum Mucoromycota; class Mucoromycetes; order Mucorales; family Mucoraceae; genus Mucor; species Mucor indicus. The sequence continues at coordinate 9,976 of JNEK01002925.1, forward strand.
CACTAACCTTTATTACCCATTTCCAACTATCACCTATATCGTCAGCTGATTCGTCGTCGTTTTGATCCCCATTGGTCTTTCTAATATCCAATCTTTGTTTATCTCGCTCCACTAATTCCTTTCGCAAGTCATCTATACGGTCATTCAAAGCTATCACTTCATTCTGTAAAGATTCCAGCGCTCTTTTTGTAGCTGGTCCTAGCCCTACTATATATGGTTCGCTTCTATTTGTATTCTGGCTTTGAGGTCGTATATATTGATGGTTATAAGGGGTAGCAGTAACAGATGATGAAGTACTCGATCCAGGAGGCACGGGAGACTGAAAAGGATGATTTATAGGTGTCATCATAGGCACAGATGTCTGCTGCTGTGTATAGTTGAGTGGTGGAGAGGGTGAAGAGAGATGATTCATTAGTCTCTGTCTTCCATACAATGGTGAAGGTTGTCTTAAATTAGACGCAGAAGGGTACCTTCTAAGTGGCATAGTGGGTGTTTTACTACGATATCTAGTGCCATGACTTTCTTCTTCACTACTTTCACCGCTATCTATAACAGTGGAATTCTGCTGCCAAGGATTGATGGAATTATCAACCATAGCATCGTTGTATACGGTGTTTTTATGAGGTGATACATTACTGGTCATGTGTCCAAGGACAGAGCGTGAACGGTATTGTCCCAACCTTGATCGCGCACCGCTACTGCTAGAAACGCTATTTGTAACAGACGGAGGCCTCGTTGTGGGTATTTGACGAGGCGTTGTTGGAGCTGTCATCATGGTTTGTACAGAAGCGACTGAGCCGGGTCTATTATTGTTATTATTAAGCTGTAACTGAGCTATTGTGCGTGAACGGTCTGGTGACCCATAAGACGTTGTTCCAGTTGTTGAATTCGCGCTACTGTCGGGTGCTGTTGTAAGTGAGGCGATTTTACTTTCTTCCTCAATGTCACGTAAATACGCTTGTTCTTCTGTGTCTTCTGACACCACACTTGTATCTAATTAATTTCCATATTTAAAAAAAAAAAAAATCACCAATAAAAAAAAAAAAAAAAAAAAAAAAACTAGTAGTACCTTCTTCTTCGTCTTCTTGATTTGATGCCTCGCTTGTCGATAACAAGTCATCACTTGTTTCTTCACCAGAAGGTTTCATGATTGCAAATGCATGAATTATTTGCTGTGCTTCTTCTCTTCCCATATTCTTTTTGTATGCCTATTATCGTATTATTATGCGCGTAAAAATAATCAAATTAAATATACCTCTGCTGCTGCTCTCAACAATGCTTCTACATACATGTATCTAGCTTGTAAAACTGAAATTCCCTCTAATTTTTTCCATGCATCCCTTTTTGTTGCATGCAATTAATAATGAAACAGTGCTTTAGTTTTTCTTTTTACCATTTTGCCCTTCCTACAACATCAAATAAACCTGGTCTTTGGGTATTGACATCACCTACTGACACTTGTTTAAATAAGGCATATAACTAAATAACCATTTAATCGATCACTCAAAAAATGATAATGAAAACCTCCCCCCCCCCTTTTTTTTTTTTGGCTTACTTCTAACTTTTGATTTTTGGTAGGTTGAAAACTAGAAGTGGCAGGTAGATTCTGAACGAAATGTAAAGCTTTATTATATCGTTGAATTATGAAACGATCGGTGTAATGAGGTGGTATATTAGCCATTAACTTATTTACAGTAAAGAAGATTAGGAAAGCGTAATCAACACAAAAAAAAAAAAAAAAAAAAGAAAATGAAAACGAAAATCACATGTGTACAAAAAGTCCATTCATGATACCTAAAAAGGAATGAATATGCGGTTCTTCAATTGCTGTATATGATAGTTCAATGCACCTGATTTGGCTCAATGGGATGCAATGGAAGAACTACATACAACTCTTATATCTGTCAAAATTTCAATTCTTTTAAAACATAGCATTTCTTGTAGAACAAACGAATATAATGTCTCTAATCAAAACAACCTTTTTTTTTTTTTTTTTTAAACCGTAATGAATCTCTTTCCCATTTGTTATCCATTACTAAAATACAATAGTTAAAAACGTAATTTTATTCAATATTTAGCGGTTTGCAGAGGTAGCTGTCAAAAGAGCCAATTCACGAGGCGCATCTTTCTTAGGCATGATCACTTCGATAAAATGAATTTTGTTGGGCTCATTGTTCACCTTATTCATAGCATCTTCAAACTCTTCCCTATTCTTGACTTGTACTTCCAATCCTATTTCTGAACGCTTTCCTTCTGACTTATTCTTCTCCAAATGACCACCAAAATACGTGAGTGTCTTGCTATACTCCCACATCTGAAAATTATTATACGCTCTATCAGGGCCATGAATCATTTTCTCAATGAGATAACCATCATTGTTCAACAAAAGAATCACAGGTGTGATGCCTTGACGTATATAGACAGAGACTTCTTGCGCTGTTAATTGAAAGGAACCATCGCCTACAAACAAAAACACACGTCGGCTGCGATCTGCCATGGCCGCGCCTAATGCAGCACCCACCGTGTACCCGATCGAGCCCCATAAAATTTGACTAATAAAGATAGCACCGTCAGGAGCATCTACGTTAAAAATACCAAACTCTGCAGTACCCGTTTCGGACAATATGATGCTCTTGGCAGGAAGGTAGTCTGCAATTTTGTTCCAAAGGTAATTATGTGTGATGATATCTGTACTTCCGTCAATAGATTGAGGACGTACTCGCTCCCCATAATCCAAATCTTTTTGTTTTGAGATTTTTTCTGTCAAAAGAGGTAAAAGTTCCATCATACCTACACCTGGGTATTCTGCATGATAGATCGTGGTTCCAAAGCTATGCAAAGAAATAGTCTTTTTCTTCTCGAGACCGTAGGAGAAATTGCCGGTGTTAAAGTCTGACTTGATGGATCCGATTTCAATCAAGAGGTCTGCTTGTTCAATTTCTTTTGTAATACCTTCTAATGTGACATTACCGCTGTAGCAACCTCGAAAATTAGGCAACTTTTCGTCAATGGCGCCCTTTCCCATGGGTGCGGTAAATGTAGGGAACCCCGATGCCTTGGCAAATGCATTGGCTTCCTTTTGAATATGGTGTCGTAACACACATCCATCGACCACGATGGCAGGGCATGAAGACTTTTCAATCAATTCCAGAATTGTCTTTAGTACAATCTCTTGCTTTTCAGAGGGGTTGGGGCGTGGCTTCAAATCCATGGGCTTCAGGTATTTATCAGGAACGTCATCTATTTCATGCTTCATCAAGTCGATAGGAATAGCAATGTAACCGGGGCGTTTACGCATATAAGCAAGTTGGATGACCTGGTTGATTTCTTCGATGGCACGATCTGCTGATGTGATATGGGTAGAAGCTACTGTGATCATGGTAGACATTTTATTAAATACTTGAAAATCGCCATTGCCTAAAGTGTGATGTAAAAGAGCGTGGTCTTGTTGAGATTGTGTAGATGGTGTGCCTACAATATGAATGACTGGGAGCATTTCAGAGTAGGAGCCAGCAACACCGTTTAATGCAGAGAGTTCGCCCACACCAAATGTCGTGATAAAGGCGCCTGCTCCTCTAACTCGGGCATACCCGTCTGCTGCATAGGAAGCGTTCAATTCATTGGCATTGTTTCCCCAGGTCAGCTCAGGATCGTCTTCAATAAGGTCTAATAAAGGCTGACAATAGAGTGTTAAAGAGACAGAGGCGTGGGATTCTCTATGTTGAAACTTACCATGTTGTAATCACCAGGCACACCAAAGATAGTATCGATATTGATTTCTTTAAGACGCTTTAATAAGTAATCACCAATTTTCATGGAAGGCATTTTTTAGTATATAGATAGAAAAAGAAAAAGGGGAAAATAGTGTCATGATGGTACTATTTTATATGATTCATCATTGATAAAATAGTGATGCAGTTGAGCCCATATATGGAATCTGGCGCTATCCATTATGTAATTCTGCACAGACAGGAAGCTTTTTTTAACATTTGATCATTGTCCCCGGTTAAAGTTACAGGCCCGATCTTTTTCTTTTTGTATTTTCAATAACTGACCAACAACGTAAACATTTATCTAGGTTTCCCTCCATCTTTTCTCTTAGATTTTACGCGTCATTTCTGACGTCATGTCTACTTTACTGATTGAAAGCATAAAACCTTGGATTGATTAACTTTTGGTGTATAAACATACTGTATACAAGTCTCATTGTGACGTAGAGCTGCATTTTGATAAATATACATATAGAATGACTTTTTTTTTTTTTTAGGACTATACATTGCATAGGTACTATCATCGTTTTATTATTATTAAACGATAGTTATGTGTTATGTAACTTGAAGGTATAGTCATCTAATAGACGAGAGCGCCACTTATTTGATGAGTAATACAATACCACCAACATACTATATCTACAATGCACTGGAGCCCAAGATTGCTTTTCTGGGCTTGAGTGAATTATAACAACACTATCTTATTATCATTAGATATAATAGGATCTCAATGTGTTTTATATATAATAAAATACCAGATTTTATTTGTTTTTATATATCTTTATATATATTTAGCTATTGCTTCCAGATCCAATAGAATAATTTAGTTGATAGAAAAGTTGGTATCTGTAGCCGCTTTCTAGGGAAGTCATACAATTTGACAAGAGGAAGAATAGCGCGGTTGTGAGGAGCCGGGATGACAGAACTGAGTTTCGCTCCCACAGGGCAATAGTCTTCGTGACCAAAAATCGATGTGTCAATGCCACATTTATCGTAAAAATCAGAAATACAAGCAGAGTTCTTCATCTAGTTGAGATTAAAAATATAGCAGAAGATTATTGTATATAACAAAGTCCTCTTTTTATAAGGCGTTGTTTTTTTTTTTTTTTTTTTTTTTGAAACCTTGTTATTCTTTTTGACACATTTGTAACACTGTTTTGCGATGATATGCTTCATGTTTGCTTCCTTTTGATATAAAAAAGTGTAATTATTGCTTGATCTTGTTGTTAAAAATCAAGTAAATCAGATTCAGTTTCGGAAGTTTTAGTAAAGTAAGACTTACGTGTCAGGTCTTACTGTTAGCATAGGATCAATACAAGAATTAGAGGAATACAACGCGCACTGATTTTTAGTGTCGCCTCTTCTCTGTTGTTAGATAAAACACTTAATAAGCGCTTCGTTCAATTTTTTGTTAGGACATGAAGAAAGGAGAATAAAAATTGAAAATGCAACTCCCCCATTTACCATATGTACCATTTTCAAAACAAACAAAGAGCAAACTGACTACATTATGCTTATTATAATCACTTTAGCTGATATACAGTTGAATTTAACTATTGTTGTTTTATACAGATTAGTTCCTTGTATTTACTGTATGACTTAAAAGTCACTTTATGCAGTGCGCCGCTACAACGCGCGTAGTATTCTCCACGAATTTACTAATTTGAAGCGACCTGTAGCATAAACACGGAGCAATTGTTTCTTTATTTAGACGCCAGCTTTTTGAAGAAATTGATTGGTTAACTTTCTTTTGTTCATGATATTATTGAAACATGTCTAAGCCAAAGAATATATGTATATTTATAATTGACAGGTTATTCTATATTATGCCTGTTTATCGGCTTCCTCATTACGCTGATGACTTTGCATGTATATCACAAGTGAGTTAATATTGCCTTCAAGGGGGGCCATTTTATTCAACAACAAAAAGACAGTCGTTTGCTTATTAGATATATTAACTATTGTTTTATCGGTTTCATACTCGGTATATGTTTTTGTTGTCAATTCCCCTGATGTAGTTTAATGACAAATAGACAACACTAAACCATTATGAGAATCTGGATATAAACAAATAATATGAGATCATTATTATTTACAAAAAATACTGTGGTAGTGATGCTGCTGTGACTTACTTCTGTCTTCTTTATCCCTTTTTATTTGTTTTCTTTCTTCTTTTTCTCCCTTTCTTTCTCATGACATTTTCAGATTGTTCTAATGTCTAATTCAGCTATTCGAAACCAAAAAGCAAAAGTAAAGGACACACAAAGAGTTGATAAAATACAGATAGTTTAATTGGTTATCCTATAGTTAGCAGCAGACTACAACGAATTATTAAAGGAACTAACTTCTTCTAAATTGAAATCTATTGGTTGCTATGACATTGGAGAAACGATAGGAAGAGTAAAGTCCCTTTCCATTTATATTAGAGCAAACTAATGATTGAGTATTAGGGAAGTTACGGTAAAGTGAAGCTTGGCCTGCATAAACTAACCTGTCGAGCAGTTGCCATAAAACAAATCAACAAGAAACATGCCCATTTAATGGCGCGTGAAATACACCATCAAAGGCAACTCAATCACCCTAACATTGTCTCCTTATATGAGATATTATCAACAGAGACGTCTATTTTCATTGTTTCTGAGCACTGTCCTCATGGTGACTTATTTGATGCTCTAACACGTCAAGGGAGATTCAGTGAATCAGTCGCTCGAATCTGGTTTAAACAGTTAATGAGTGCCATTGAATATTGCCATCAACTAGGTATTATTCATAGAGACTTGAAATTAGAAAATATTTTATTGGATGAAAATGATAACGTCAAAATTTGTGATTTTGGCTTTGCACGTCAAACCGATAAAAATCAGCTCTTGAAAACCTTTTGTGGTAGTTTAGCTTATTCGGCACCTGGTAAAATGTACTCTATTTTAAATTAATCTGCATAGAAATAATAACACTACCATAATAGAGGTAATTCAACGTCAAGCTTATTTTGGTCCAGGTAAACAAAAAAAAAAAAAATAGATAGTAAAGAAAATTCATGCTAACACAATTTGTGGTGTAACATTTTTAGCCACGGATATTTGGTCACTTGGTGTAATCTTGTACTCGCTTTTAGCTGGTGAATTACCTTTTGATGATGATTGTGAATCTGTATTACAAAATAAAATTATTACCCTGGATTATAGTATACCCTCTTATTTCTCTAAAGGTAATTAGAGTGAATTTTATAATAATGACATATACTAACTCTTTTATCAGACGCGACAGATTTATTAGCATCGATATTAAGACTGAAACCAAATGAAAGAGCAAAAAGCTCTCAAATTATGCACCATCCTTGGCTGAGTCAACAAACCCAGAACTGTATGCTGAACCCTATCTCCACAGCCTCATCACAACAAGAAGAAAGCAAAATCATTCATCATTTACTCAATGCAGGTCTCGATACAACTGCTGTAAAAGAAATGCAAACCAATCATGTTGGCATGCTACCTACTCTTTGGTCTATGCTCGTCAAAAAGTCTAAAGAAGAAAATAAGGAAGAAAGCTGGATGTCTTCCTTCAAGTCTTGGTTTATTTCTAAACCTCCCGTACTAAAAACTGAACTTGCTCCTCCTATTATCACTACAGCTCCTCCTTTAATAGAAGAAGACCCTGCCTATAAGGAACTCAGCACTTCTTCCATTTTGACTATTAGCTCGTCTACTACTGCAGAAGACGACGAAGAGGATAAACATTCTTTATGTTCCTCACCAGCTACTTCTTTTGAAGAAGAAGAGAAAACTCAGCCCATAGTTGAACCTTATAATATGACAGCATTTCATCGTGTTTCGCCTATGGTATATAAATAACAAAAGATATTCCCCTTATTATTTTCTCATCTTTTTTTTTTTTTTTTTGTAGCCTAGTCGAGCAGATATTTTAATACCACGCTCTAGATACAATAATTCAGTGCATTTACGTAATAGATTAGAGAACAATAAAATGATTATAGAAGAAGAAGAGGAAGAAGAAGAATGTATACCCTAATAATAATAAAGAGAGATTTTTTATTCCTCATTTTCACGAATGACAAGACGTTTGCCCACTTTACGATTGACCTTTTGTATACTGTCACTTGAGCTATTGTCTTGTGTATTAGGAGACGATGAGGCTTCATTGGCTGCTTGATACCCATTATCAAAATAGCTATATCCATCACTTTGAAGCTGATATTCTTGTTCTTCAAGTGCAAGAATACGTTGGCGTTGAGACACACCTCCCGGATACTTTTCTTTCATCAACATACTTTTCACATCATACAAGTATTTCTGAAGTGTTTGTAAAAAGCGTTCTGTTTGACGATGTTTAGAAGAAGCAACAAACTATACATCTGGTCAATGATACATACTCAATGTGTGTGTGTGTGTGTCTTTATCTTACACTGATTCGGTCTTCTTTAATAATATACCCAATACCAAATCCATTCGCCACGACAGGACCAAACCCAAACAGACGAAGTGCGGGATTACCACAATTGGATGTGCTTACCACCGTGTTGTTCAAGAGAGCCCACCCTTTATCCGTGAACAACTGAGGTTTGTTCTTTTCAGTTTTATAAAGCCTGTCCCACAGACATTCCAAAGCATACAAGTGACGGTCTTGACCTTGACCTACTGAACATTCTCTTGTGATTTTTGTATGTGTTTTCATGGCGTCCCTTAGCGCATTGAGTTTTTCATAGTCGCTCGTTTTAGTAGAATAATACATTTCTACAAATTTTTTGGATTCCATCGTCACAGATCGTATGGCTTCGGTTCGACCGTGTAAAAATGATTTTGTCATGGCTGGTTCATAGGTACATTCTGATTTACCATAAAGACCGTAATAAGCAGCTTGGAAAGCCATCTATATGTAAAACTGAGTATATTGCTTTATCAGTATTGCTGCTGTTTAATTTACCTGGACAAATGCATCGGGACTCATTTTCATGTCTGTAATAAAGTATTTACCATAATCATCAAATTCCAATACTTTGACTTCATTTTGTAATATCAAATCGCTTAATCGAGTTTCAGCAAATCGAATGCCAAGTTCTATCTCCTCTGTCATATGCCACTCGATCTTTCTTGGGTTGTGGTCAAAAGACAAGTGATTACTAGAAGAATGGGTGGTTGCTGAATTAGAGCTTCCCTCGTGTGTTGTTTGTTGATAGCTGTGGAATATGGATTTCGTTTGGCTATTGATTGTTCGTGCAAACCGTAAAATAGTATCCGTGTAAATGTCAGACACGTACCGTAATACTGTGTGACCATCAACACCTATATAAAAGTATGAGTGATGCTTTTGAATAGAGGTTCCCTTTTTACCTGTATGTTCAAAGTTGATACCAGCACTACCATTTTGACAAACAATAATCTATTGATAAACATGCTATCAATTGGCCACCTTTATGTTTGTCTTTTTTTTTAAAAAAAGGAACTTACTTGCAACTTGTCATACCATCTGTTTGTACATGTCCCTACTTGCAGTCCCTTTTCAAGACTATACGTCCCACATAACATATTATTACTCAATTCTTCTGACGAAGTAGGTTTTACATGATCCAAGCATACAATAAACAAAGCTGAATCGACCACATGTAGATTTTCACGATTTGTTGGATCTGATTTCAATTGTTGACGTAGCCGAGCCCAATTAAGACGTTTCTCAGTTGTCAAAATACCGACTGCATTCTTTGCAATCTCTGTCGCAGGTGTTTTTTCTGAATCGCGTAAAATGGCCCTTAAATTCGCTGCTATTTCTTTCTCTGTAATAATCCTATCATCACTAAACACTTGGAAATGGTAAAACTGAGAACGAGAGAGTACGACGATATGACGACCATCTTTGTTGGGAGAAATGTAGCATCCGTTGTCAGTGGGGACACGGGCGGTTGCAAATAAACGATTGAATTGAGACATACACAGCGGTGTTCCGCGAATAACATCAGGTTCAAGTCGTTTTGTTTCCAAGGCGTGAATAAAAGTCAACGTGGAATAGATCAAGGAAGAAGCACGGATGACTTGGTCGTTACGTAGAGGTGTAGGATCGTCTTCCAATAAGAAAAAGGGGTTCAAGTTGAGCACGACAGGATCGGTGAAATGAAGATAAGAGTCGTACCAAAATTCTTCAATGTAAGAAGATTTATCGGTTGCATAAGTCTTGAGTTTCTCTTGAAGTGCAGGTCCTTCGTTTTTCAGGAACTCTTGAGCAGCCTTTGTTGTTCTTTCGTGTTCCTCTGGTTCCTAAAGAAAAAGAGCCTTATTTTAATTTCCCAATGTCTTTTCTTTTATGTGTTGTTATACCTGTAAAGGCTTTAAAGCATTCAAGTAACGTCGTATAGTATCTTCTAATTTAGGAATTGGAAGCTTTGGTAATTGATCTTGATATTTAAACGTTTCGCCGTCTTTTGGATCTTCAATAAGCTCTTTTCTCGTCATGATGTGAAAAACAAAAAAAAAAAAAAAAAAAAAAAAAGAGAAAAAAAGTGGGAAGTGTGGGGAAAAAATGGACATTTTTATTCTTGTTTCTGTGGTGTAACATATCTATACACATTCGTATCTCTTTGAACAAATCCAAGTTTGTTATAAAGTCGATTTGCTTCTACTTTATCAGGGCGACTAGTCAAGTCAATGGTACGCGCATGAAGTTGATTTTGTGCTCGAAAAATGGCTTCATGGATTAATTTTTGTGCAATACCTTGACCTCTCCACTGATGATCAACAACAACGTCTTCGATATGAACACGAACACCCGTCACACAGTGCAAAAAGGCCATGGTTGTTGTCCCCAACACACAATGGCCGTCATCATGACACGCAATCAAGACATGATTTTGAGGCGATGAGACAGCATTACGTATAGATTGCTCGCTAACAGAAGTAGAAAGCTGTTTGAGAACTGACAAAAGTTGCTCAAGTATATTGTCTGTCAAAGTATCGCTCGTTAACTGCTTAATAGTTATCATAAAGAAGAGAAAAAAATATCATATATTCGGAGTCATTGTATCTTTTTATAAATAATAATAATTCAAATTAGTTTTCAAGCATCTGTTAATTGAGCTTGAGAGAGTCTAGCTTCTAAACTACGGAGAGCCTCTTCTTTGCTCATAAGCTCAGCTCTCTTTTCTTGAATTTCACGTTGAACCTTCAATTCAATCTCACGAAGCTTTTCTTCTTCTTTTCTCAAATGTTCTTCTTTCAAACGAACGCTTTGACCAGCCATATCATCTGCATTCAAAGAAGCATCACTATTATATTGTAAGTCTTTAGGGTAAAGTATTAAATAGTTGAACTTTACTCTGGCTCACCACCGTTGACTGTACGACTAAGCTTCTCAGTACGATAATTTTCGTATAAAATATCGTGAGTGATTTCTTTCAAATCTTGCAAGTGTGAACTAATAGCGAGATGGGTTAGCCAATGAATAAGGTCTTTTTATTAAACATACCTCAAAAGAGCAGATCTCAAACGAGCAAAATCAGAGTGTTGAGGGTTGTCCACTATACGATGTGTAAGTATGCCTACACGAAAATAAGTTTCTCATTTGATGATACCTTCAACAGCACCCCAAGGATATTGTCTACCACGAACAGCACGACCATTTGAAATGATTTCTTCATCACTACCAATAATTGAAAAGGGTAACAGAGCTCTTAATTCACTATTCTCTTCAATTGTATCTTCATCGTCTTCTTCAACATCGTATGGAAAGTTATAAATACGAATATTGTAATGTTCAATATCTTCCATAATCTATTCAACCCTTTGTTAGTAAGTCTGTTGTTTACTTTTATGTGATTTCTTACTCTTCTCTTGAAATCTTTCAATTCTTGGGGTGTGAGTGAATCAGCACGACCTACAACTGGTATGACGTTGACGCGAGGACTTAATCGACGCATAAGTTCAATATCAATTTCACGGAGACTGGTAATATTGAATAAATTAAAAACACACCAAATATAGATAGATATGTATATATTACGCATGGCCAGTAGGTGAAATAAAATATAATAAAGCATGAACACGATTATCACGGAATCGAGGATTACGCTTAATTCTGGATTCTTCTGCTAGAATATCATCATATTGAGTTTCTAAATAACCAACAATTTCTTGAAAACTAAATCATATCTTTATGAGTATCGGTCTTTTTTTTTTTTTTTTTTTGTTTACTAACCATTTCTCATTATCAATATTGTCACCAAAACCAGGTGTATCTACAATTGTCAATGAAATTCTAATATTTATAGAGCGTAAACAAGGGTCTGTTTGTTTATATCCTAAGGGCAATTTGTCCCTCCTCTACTCCTTATTGTATTCTATAGCCCATTTCATAATTAATACTTTACCTCACACCATCTTCATCCAATTCTAAAATAACAGTATTCAATGATTGGTCTATAGTCTTTTCTAGAGATACACTTACCAACAGAAACAGGCTTAATAGTGATACCTTCTTCATTATGTGCTTCTTCAGGGTTATCGCAAATCTTTTTTGATAAAACATTGGAGTCACACAAAGTGTTTACAAAGGTGGTTCTACCAGTACCAGAGGCACCTAAGCATTCATATTATTATTATTATTTTCTCCTCTTTATTTTTTTTTTTTTTTTTAACATACCAACAACCATTAAAGTGAATTGAAATCCTTTCTTTACGTTCTTCCTGCGTCCTCCCAATCTCTACAAAAAAAAAAAAAAAAAAAAGATGGACGTTAAAGAGAGTGAAAATGTTTGTGGTATTGAAGAGCTTTACATGAGCCATTTTATCAAGTAAATAATAATGAGAAGAAAAAAAAAGAGAGAGAAATAGAATAGAAATACTCAATTAAAAAGAAGGAGAGGCAGGGGAAAAAGAGGGGGGGGGAGGCTTCACTTGCAAACGCATAAAAATTATAAATTAAGGGGTCTTTTTATGAAAACAACCTTTATTGTACATGATTTTCTACAAGTCTTTTACTCGATTCATCAACGCCTTCGCCTGCTATTAACTGTTGAGCCTTTTCTATTTCATTTCTCTTTAGCAGACTTGTTAGATATAAATTGAAGTTCTCCACAGAGACTTGCTCTTGTTTTAATGTATCAAAAATGGCATCTGCTCTACTATCAAAGTCTAAATCCACACATGTTTTCAACGCAATAGAAACACTCTGGTTATCAAATGTCTCTAATACATCCCATATTTCCAGCACAGCCTGACCATCACCAATAGCTTGATATGCCTTCATTAAACTATTAAAAACATCCACACTGGGATCCAAATACACATCCATACGAATCAATTTATGCACTTTATCCAACACGTACGCGTCTTTCTGTTCTGCGCATGCTTTCAACAAATCCACATACATCCCCGAAGTAGCTTGTATATCTAGTGTACGCATATCGTTCAATAATGTCAGCGCTGTCAATAACGCAGGCTCTGACTCCCCGTCTAAATCTGCATAAATATACGATGATGAATCCTCCACTGAATAATAATACACGGGTTCTACAGAAGGATCAAATTTGGGTTCCGTTTTCTTCTTGTTACTCGTCAATGAATGAATCATAGTGGCATAAGTATCCGCCGTCAATCGCAACACATGCTTCTCATGGTCGCGCAACTGATAATAAATCTCCATGGCATCTTCATAGTGACCGTCGTTCAAGTAAGCCAACATGAGCTGACTGTAGGTGGTCATGTCAGCAGCAACATCGTGATGTCGGAAAATGCGGTCATATAAGGTCTGTGCCTGTTGTGATCTTCCTTGAGCAGCTAGTTGTGTGAGGATGGCATTGTAAGCAGTTGTGGATGGTGACTCGACAGTGTTTAAGATGGGAATGATGGCATCACCTTCTTTGGTATCAGGTAATATTGAAACAAATGAACGTCTTAATGGGCGATAGGCATTGTGAAGTAGAAATGCTCGTCTAGCAGCAGCAATCGATGTCTTGCTGAATTTATGTAGAAACATGACTTGTCAAATATATAAAAAAATAAAAAATAAAAAAGAAAGTCTGTTTACACACACCCGGGGTATAAAGATCTCCGCAATTATTCTGAAAAAAAAAAAAAAAATAAGGTGTTCCTTCAATCTCGTTGATATACAGATATCCACTCACTTGCATAGGGTTTATCATGTGTTTCTGCTCTCTTCTCTTGCATTGGATTACTTGTATAAAAGGTACTTTCTTGAAAGACCCTGATCACTTATGTAAGGGAGAAGCTTATAAAATTAGCCAATGACAACTACTCTGTCATGACTGTCAACGAAACAAAAAAAAAAAAAAAAAAAAAAAAAAAAAGAATATAAAAAGTATTTTACTTTCTTTTTTTTTTTTTTTTGGTTCGAAAATGGGAAAAGCAAAGACAAAGACAAAAGAAAAAACAACACCTTATTCTCGTAAAAAGGAGAAGAAACCCATCACGAAATCAGAAAAGATCAAGAATGCAAGTATTACGGAGGATCTTGATAATTTAATGGGAGATCTTCAAGAACAATTGACATCGAAAAAGAAAAAGATTCAAATCAAGAACGACACCATGGAAGATGTAAAAGTATTTGTAATTTAAGAATGAAAGCAGGGTTAACTGACTGTTCATGTATAGTCCTCAAAGTTAGAAGAAGAACAGCGTTTATATGAAAAGACTCAAAATGATATGGACGACGCACTTGGCTTATTAACAAAATTATAGAATTATATATCCCCCTCCCCCTCTTTTTTTTTTTTTTTTTTTTAATAATGACTAGAGCCTTTTTGTAATGTGTATCTTGTGTTTATTTTATTAAAAAAAAAAACATCAAAAATGTACCTTTTTGTGTGTAAATGAGATAGGGGATTCTTTTTTGAAACAAAGAAAAAATTTTTTTCTTTATAAAAGTGAGTGAGCTTAGAAACACTTTCTGTGAACGATGGAAGGACCAGATTCGTCGTATTCTTGCTTGGAGATCCACATTTGTTGGAAAGTGGAGAGAGAAGCCAAGATAGAACCACCGATCCAGACAGAGTATTTACGCTCAGGAGGAGCAACAATCTTAATCTTCATGGAAGAAGGAGCAAGAGCAGTAATTTCCTTTTGCATACGGTCAGCAATACCAGGATACATAGTGGTACCACCAGACTATAAATAGCAAACATATTAGAAAAAAAGACAAAATCCCTTTTTTTTTTTTGTGTCAACTTACCATAACAATGTTAGAGTACAAGTCCTTACGAATATCAACATCACACTTCATGATGGAGTTGTAAGTAGTTTCGTGAATACCAGCAGATTCAAGACCCAAAAGAGCAGGTTGGAAGAGAGCTTCAGGAGCACGGAAACTATAAAGAAAGTCAGTTACAGTAATGAGAAGTATATCAAGATAACTTTACCGTTCGTTACCAATAGTAATGACGTGACCATCGGGAAGTTCATAGGATTTTTCGAGAGCAGAGGATTGAGCAGCAGTTTGCATTTCTTGTTCGAAATCAAGAGCAACATAACAGAGCTTTTCCTTAACATCACGAACGATTTCACGTTCAGCAGTGGTGGTGAAAGAGTGACCACGTTCAGCGAGGATACGCATCAAGTAATCAGTCAAATCACGACCGGCCATATCCAAACGCAAGATAGCGTGAGGAAGAGCATAACCTTCGTAAATGGGGACAGTGTGAGTAACACCATCACCAGAGTCAAGAACGATACCAGTGGTACGACCGGAAGCATATAAAGAAAGAACGGCTTGAATAGCAACGTAGAAAGCGGGGGCGTTGAAAGTTTCAAACATAATTTGGGTCATCTTTTCACGGTTAGACTTGGGGTTCAAAGGAGCTTCGGTCAAGAGAACAGGGTGTTCCTCGGGAGCAACACGAAGTTCGTTGTAGAAAGTGTGATGCCAGATCTTTTCCATATCGTCCCAGTTGGTAACAATACCGTGTTCAATAGGGTAACGAAGAGTCAAGATACCTCTCTTAGATTGAGCTTCATCACCAACATAAGAGTCCTTTTGACCCATACCGACCATAACACCTTGGTGACGGGGACGACCGACAATAGAAGGGAAAACCTAATAAAGCGAGATGTTCAGATGATGAGCTTATTTTTTTTTTTTTTTTTTTACTTCATCTTGAAAAACTTACAGCACGAGGTGCGTCATCACCAGCGAAACCGGCCTTACACATACCGGAACCATTATCAATAACAAGCTAAAACAAAAAAAAAAAAAAAAACACGTTCCATTCAGTTTCCTAGTGAGTATAGAGAAAGAAAAAGCAACTTACAGCAGCAACTTCGTCCTCCATTTTTTTATTTATTTATATCTAACAAGAAGAAAAAGAAAAAATAAGAAAGAAAAAAAAGGGAAAATAAATTTCATTCAGTGACGCAGGCACACTTGAGTGAATTTGATTGGTGAATAAAATAACACACAAAAAAATCCAACTCAGAGTACAAAACTCGTGTTTTAGGGCTCCCTTTTTATGAGATTATACGCTTCTTGTTTGCCCTTACATTCCCCTCTTTTTACAGTGTAAAGAATTGGTTTTCCTGAAAGCAATCAGACTGTCCTTAAATTAGTATGATCGCATTGTATCCTCCTAAAAAAAAAAAAAAAAAAAAAAAACCAAATATCTGTAATTGGGCACAGGCATTTATGGGAGGTGAGAGGGAGAAAAGAATGTATTATCATTTAGTATGCACATAAAGCGCCATTTTGCTTTAATACTAAGGATTATGTAAAATGACTTGATTTTTTTTCTTTTGTCAATACCTGCGCTTTTTTTTTTTTATTTTACCCTTAGTGATCATAATACTACGCTTTTTTTTTTTTTTTTTTTTTTTTCAGTTTTAATAAAAAGACATAGGAGCACTTTTATGCAGTTAACTCTTAGTTTAATATACAAAAGAAACAAAAAAACCCTATACTGTTTGCTGAGTGGATCAGATTATACATACAGCTCGAAAGTTAAAGCATAAAAAGGATTTCAAACTTTCCTTGTTCATTAAAAAGTGTCTCCCTCTCTTCCATGCCATTCTTTTTGGCTATGATTCTATGGCTTTGTTTGACGCGTCTTTTTTCTCGCAATTCCTATCAAAGTATACTATAAGCAAGTCTTCTTACTTGTTGTGCTTAGCGAACTCTATTTATTGCTGCAAAAGGTGACCCTACCGTTATTGCTTGCTATTTGGATACATATCACCTTTCTCTATGTGAATTTATAAGTCGAATTCAACCAATAACTTCGCGGCTCTATCATTTACTTGGCTACATTTTGATGGACAATACAATGCTAAATACGCGTATACTTTGCTTATCTACACACTTGAATTGATAAACTATTGTATTTCATTATTGTTGGAAATAGATAATAAATATAGTTATGTTAATGTGAAGAGGAGGTCATATTTTTCTCTCTTTTGAGATAGTCTTGTGAGCTGTTGTTCCTTTCAAGACCAATTACCTGAATGATGCATAATAAAACAGTGAATAGACAAAACCCATGCACAGTTTGTATAGTTTGAAACTTACCAGAGTACAAGGATGTAGGAGATTTCGTATTTATAGTGATGTGATGGATGTTAACGGAGGCAGCCTAATTTTAGGGACAATGTTTATGTAACAAACTTCTTTTAGTAGCTGCAGAATACTATACATGCTCTTCCCAAATTAAGTGATATTTCCTTATTTACATATAAAATCAACTACTGTTGTAATTTATTTTGTTTTCTTTCTTTTCGTATTAATAATGATTTGTCCTATTACTGATATTATTGTAAAGCCACTTGAACATGATGCTAAAGAGAATACAACATGGTATCCTATTCGAGTTCAAGTGTATACAAATCAAACACTTGATCTTCACTATCAATATTCTGATTTTGCGCACTATGCCAAACGTTTACATCAAGAATTTCAACCATATTTAAAGAAACATCAACTTTTGAAACTACAAACTAACAACAAGAAACTGAATTTCTACTATTATAGTAGCAAGAACAGCCAGAAATATAACATCCAAAGACAATTAGAGGTTGAAACCTTCTGTAAACAGTTATTAGCATTACCACCAGATATTCAATGCACCGATACCTTTTTATCCTTTTTCATTATTCCCCTTCAGCAACAAACAGTAACAAAGCGTTCACCTGGTTTAATAAAGCGTAGTTTTTCAATACATGGCAAAAAGAAACCAGAAATAATAGCAACAACTACTGTAGCTTTCAAAGTACCATCACCGCCAGTATCACCGGAAGAAGAGACTTGTATTAAATTCAAGATTATTTACGACATGAATAACATGGTTGTGATACGTGTTTCAAGGTCAATCACTTTACACCAACTCAAATTAAAAGTGATTCAAAAGTTTTCCATGCTCAATATTCATCTTACAGAAGCCATGACATTAAGTGCCATTCAAAATTATCAGCGCTATTCAATTTCTTCTTGCTCCTCTACAGAAGACTCACTGGTAGAATTTAACCCACCTGTTCAACTTGATTTAAGAAATGAACACGACTTTAGTAAAGCAATGCAGTATCAAACTCAAAAAGTCATATTAAAATGTATACCTTAATAAACCGTATTTTATCATTGACCATTCCTCCTTTTTATCGTATATAAAATTTCTTTTTTGACATGTCAGGGTCATTATCATTTGTCACAAAGTACAATGATGCATATCCTATTACTACCCTGTTCAGGCTCTATACCATTTACTTTAATATCTCCTCTCTTTCTCCCTTCATTATTTAGCCATTTTTTGATCAAGAGAAGTCTTCTAATATGTCTTTAAAGCTATATCAAGACGACGCTCCATGGTTAAAAAGAACTCTCTCGCTAAGGCTCTTTTTCCGTGGTTTTACTATAGGTAATGATCTCAATCTTGCCTACATATTGAATTGACAAGTCAAAAGAATTTGTAGGACATAGAGGTGGTATTATATCTCATATGAGTAAACATTAGTAAAGGGGAAATTTAGCCCAAGCTAGAATAAGTCTCTAAAGTGTACTTACCATGTGGAACGAAGGGTTATATTACCTTCAGAGGCACTGTTACCAGTTCAATAATAATTATCCAGGAGAAGCAATTATTATTTACATATTTTTTATTTATTAAAATCACTATACACATCAACCTATATATATATTTATATTTCTTATTGCTTCTTGTTACGAACAAGTGTAACAATGCAAGTGATATCATCTATTTTCCCGCCTTTATAATAATTACCATGTGCTCTTGCTTCTTTCGCCCACGGACTCATACGCATCGGATTCAAACTTAAACGACGCGCTCTATCTGTTAACGTCTTTGCTAAATTTCTAATGGTTGCTGTAACAAGTTCATCGTCATCTTCTTGGTTTTCCCAAATGGGTTTCATGCCTTCTTGTATCAATTCTAATGTTTCTTCGGCATAGACGTTATCAAAATATCCATCTGTCGCCAACACAATCAAATCGCCGTCTTTTAAAAAGAAACTCTTGGTATCTGCATCTTTGGGTAAATCTGTCACTAACTCATCTCTATTTGGGTAACTCTCTGGTACAACTGTCAACTGGTATCTATCATTAAAAACAGTATTTAGCTTTCTTCCTTTTTATATATAGATATATATATATAGAATACTACTTTACGGGCAATTAAAATAATGCTGTTGACTTGGACTTTCATATACAATCTTTTGATCACGTATTAAGATAAAAGCTGAATCGCCCAAGTTACATGTTGTCATTTTGCCTGTAGTTTTAGAAAGGTTTAAAATACATGCTGTACTACTTCCAGCAGCCACTTTCCCACTCTTCCTTAATTCATGAAAGGCGATATCGAGTATTTGATGGGCATCGTTTCCGTTTTTAGCAGCCACAGCCGCATTGTCCATAAGGGTCCAAGAGAACAAGGCAGGATCGACGCCTACCAGACTCCAGCCACCTACACCATCAGCAACACCCAAGGCAAGACCTTCTGGTGTGTTTGTTTTAAAAAAGGCATCTTCGCCAGCATCGACTTTACCCACTTTGCTTTCTTTCCAATAAGGTACTTTTTTGTTGTTGTTGGCGATCTTTTGTCGACTTTTTGGATGCCATGCAGCATAAGCAATAAACTGGAATTGGTCAGATACTTCTTCTGTGGTTTGATGATGGGTGGGAGTAGAATGACTGAAAAATCGTGCACCGCCTTCAATGAATGAAGCTTGTTGTGGTTGGAAATAAGAAGGTAAATAATGTGCAAGTGTGGGTCTGACTAAAGGAACAGCAGGCCATAAAGATCGAGAAGATCGCAAAAATAATGAAGCTGCAGCTATACGTTGAATGAAAGGTCGCATGGGGGCCAAAGAACAAACTAAAAAAAAAAAATTTTTTTTTTTGTAATTCTCTATATGCTGCTGTGCGGAAAAATATTACTTCATTCTCACGTGTGGAAGCATATAAAGGAATGTTGTGTAAACGGATAGAATAAAGCAATTTTTTTTTGGTTTATTTTTTTTTTTTTTTTTTTTTATTAGAAGGAGGGTATTCTTACAAACAGGACAAGTGAGTAAAACACAATCAGTTTTTAAAATTCTAGAAGAAGCTCTTTTGAGCGACACAAAAGCGATCTCCTTTATCCAATGAAATTACAGATAGCACTCCATTATCCAAGAAAGAAACATGAGAAAAAAAAATCACTTTCCTATTTTAAGATCATGTTGTAACATTTGTCAAGTACCCATGTCACTCAGAAAAGCGTGTTTTAATGTTACTTTGAAGAAAAAGAGATCGAGTGTTTACTAAAATTCGAATTTGTTCCAATTGGGTGCTATGGTAGAAATTTCAACCCAGAAAAAAAAAAAAAAGCTGAGCTGAGGTTATTTCACAAGCAGAAAAAAAAAAAAAAGAAAAAAAAAAGAGTTTTAAAAAGGGACAATAGTTTTAAAAATAAGGGGCAAATGTTTCTATTCCTGTTGTCAATAGGGTTGATGAAATACCAGAAAACACAAAAACTAAAACTAAAAAAAAAAATGTATTACAAATTCAAACTCATGGACGAAATATAAAAATAAGGTACCTTGTGTACTCCTAATTGCATTACACAAAAAAAAAAAAAAAAGCTCACTGTTAAAAAAGACTCCAAATAGCTCTAGTTTCATTTTTTTCTTCTTCTTTTTTTTTTTATATATACCATAGACTTTCCTTAATAAAAATGGACGAAAAGACAGAAGATCATTCTGTTAGTACAAAGCATGAAGACGTTATGTTGGATACAGAATCTCAGATCATGAAAACTGCTGGTGACGAAAAATATGATTTGAACGGCAATCCTGTCCACTTTGTTATGACACCTGAAGAAAGAAGATTGGTTCGTAAACTTGATTATATCTATGTCATGCCTTTTGTATCTGTCCTTAATTTCTTACAAGTAAAAACAAAGAAGACAAAAAAAAAAAAAAAAAAAAAAATTGCATAATTATTTTGCTAATCAAATTCATGTATAGTTTTTCGATAAATCAGCACTTAATTATGCCAATGTATTAGGTATTAGACAAGACACAAATGTCACACTTGCTCAATTCAGTTGGGTTGCTTCTATCTTTTACCTCGGTTACCTCGTATTCCAAGGCCCTAGTTTAGTCTTGATTCAAAAGTTGCCTCTTAGTAAATACATTGGTTCCGTCATTATCCTTTGGGGTATCGTTTTATTATTGACTTTCTTGGCTCACAACTTATCTCAATTATTGGCCTTACGTTTCCTTTTGGGTTTCTTTGAAGCCGGTATTTACCCATGCTGTATCATGCTCATCAGTACCCTTTACCGTCGTCAAGAACAAGCAGGTCGTATTGGTATGGTCTACATCTGTAACGGCCTTGCTTTGGCTTTTGGTGGTCTCATCGGTTATGGTATCGGTCACATGAGCAACGTCAAAGGTTTGGCTGCCTGGCAATGGATCATGATTATTCTCGGTGCTATTACCATTGTCTTTGGTATTCTTTCCTTCTTCCTTATGGTTGACGATCCCAAGGCCCGTGTACTTCGTTTGACTCCCGAAGAAGAAAAGATTGTAGAAGCACGTACTGCTGATAATGCTGTTGTTAAAATCAAAGAGATTAAATTTAGCCATATTATTGAATCTTTAAAGGAACCCCGATTCTATATTTACTGTCTTGCCTCGATGTTGATTAACTTTCAAAACAGTGCCCTTAATAATTTCAGCTCGCTCATCACTCAAGGCTTTGGTTTCACTGTAATGTATCGCTTTTTCTTAATATTTATGGTGTGACTAATGAAAGTTATATATAGAGCTTAAATGCTATTTTATTGACCATTCCATCTGGTGTTACTGATTGTTTGTATATCATCGCAGCTGTTTGGTATAATAAGCGCTATGGTAATACACATTATGGTGCTTGCGTCTTCTTACTTTTTGCTATTCTCGGATTACTTTTATTGGTTGTCATCCCTGTGGCCAAAGTTAAACTTTTGGGTCTTTACTTAACTTGGGCTTATGCAGCTGCTTATGTCTTACTTTTGGTATCTGTAGCAAATAATGTAGCAGGCTACACAAAGAAGGTGTTCTATAGTAGTGCAATTATGGTCTTTTATACTTTGGGTAACTTTATCGGCCCTTTCCTCATGGTAGCAAATCAAGCTCCTCTCTACGTTGGTGGTATGGTCGGATGTATGGTTGCTAACGCCGTTTGTATCTTCCTGTTCATTTATGCTCGTTGGTTGATGGCTAGAGAAAACCGCAGACGTGCAAGCAACCCTGAACATGTAGTAGTAGAATCTGATATGACAGATGTTGAAAACAAATCATTTGTCTATCGTCTTTAAAACCAAACCTCATATATATTTTTTTTTACCATTTAATATTATAAATCTAATAAAAGACTACGCTTTAATAATTTACTGATTTTGTAATGCAACAAAAAGGAAAAGGGGGTAATAGAAGCTCCGAAAATGATATTAATGATATGTACTCCCATTATAGCATTGTACAGCATCAACGAGTGACAGAAAATGTGTACAATACAGTGTAACTCTTGAAATGATATGGAAATTACGTTTGGTTACCGAATAATTCTCACAAAAATTTACTAAGCGTATGATAGAAAAAAAAAAAAAAAGCTGAGGTAAAATAACGCAGTTTTTTCGCTTATATGGCTATAATACAACATATAAAGTTTCATCTAGAACTTCGATCTGGTGTATGTTACTACCTCGCACAATCTTTTGACTTTTTTGATTATGCATGAGACGGAACAGCTTTTTTTGAACTCAGCCTTTTATTTTTTTCTCCGCTATGATTATCAGGAGGATTTTTTTTAGATAATAGTGTCGCGTAACTGAGGTAAAAAAAAAAATTAAATTATTTTCTGCTGTGTCAGGTTAAGTTCAAGTTATACAATTGCACATGGAATCAACGCCGCTCAACTTATCAAAAGATCAACGTCAAGTCCGAACAAGTAAACATTTATACATGTTTATAAATCAAGTTAGATGTTTAAAATACCTGGCGCTAAAATAACAATGAAAAAAAAAAAAAAAAAAAAAAAAAAAAAAAAGTTCATAGCGTAAAAGACTTTGATATTTTACTATTAATGTCTTTGTGAATTTTAGTAATAATAAGGTAGGACAGTCCTTTCCCCCCCCAAAAAAAAAAAAGAAACATCATTTGACCTTCTCTGATTAAGACTTTACATATTTTATTGACGTTTGTTCTAGTGATTATATAAGTTTCGTGTTTATACAAGAAAAAAAAAGAGGGCGGAAAGACAACTCCGCCTTTGCAACAAAACACACCAGTCTTACATACATTGATAAAAATAGTTTAAATGGGGGGTAGTAAAGGTTTATGATGGGGGGGAGGTATGTGCGAATATAGAATCTT
This sequence comes from Mucor indicus B7402, assembly GCA_000697295.1. Taxonomy (NCBI): domain Eukaryota; kingdom Fungi; phylum Mucoromycota; class Mucoromycetes; order Mucorales; family Mucoraceae; genus Mucor; species Mucor indicus. Next base: position 33,596 of record JNEK01002925.1, read on the forward strand.
ACAAAAAAAGTTTTTTTTTTTTTACAAGCTCCTCTTTTCTTTTTTCTCTCTCTTTCTCTCTACTCTTAACCTTTTTTATTCTAGAAAAAAAAGAAAAGAATAACAATAAGGAGAAGAAGGACTCACACAAAAAAAAAAAAAATGTCACCTAACCTTAATTATGTGAATGATTCATTTGTCAATACTTTTAACCAACGACAAGAATCACGAAGTGCAACTCAACCAAACACTGTAGAACTCGACCATGCTATACAATCCGAAAAAGAAACGAAATGGCTTTATAGTGGCAATAGAGACGATTTTTATAGTATTTCATCCTATCAAAATGAAAGCCCCGGCTATTCTGCAGAGGAAAAAGCACTTGTACGAAAAATCGATTTCTTAATTATGCCACTCATTTGTATCCTTGATTTCTTACAAGTAAAAAGTTTTATATAACAGCCCCGAGAATATGTTAATAATGCTTTCCTAGTTTTTGGATAAATCGACTATTAGTTATGCCGCTTTATTGACATTCAAACAAGATCTTAACTTAGTTGGCAATCAATTTAGTTTACTTGGATCTGTCTTTTATTTAGGTTACCTTGTCTTCCAGGTAATACTTTATTCTACTCTACAAAACTTACATGTACTTAATGAACCACTTAGTTGCCAAATAACTATTTATTACAACGTATCCCTGTAGCAAAATATCTCGGTATCATTTGTGTCTTATGGGGCTCTGTTCTCGTTTGTACTGCATTTGGCACCAACTTTTCTCAATTGGCTGCTATGCGATTTTTATTAGGCTTTTTTGAAGCAGGTGTTTATCCTTCACTCACATTGCTCGTCAGTACTTTTTACAGAAGATCTGAACAAGTCGCTCGATTAGGTGCTTTTTGGATCTGTAATGGTGTTGCTCTTTTTGCAGGCGGTTTAATTGGCTATGGTATTGGCCATATGCATAACATAGGTGGCCTTAAAGAATGGCAATGGTAAGATAAAAAAAAAAAAAAAATACTACTACTAAAATCACTAGGTATTTTAACCATCTTTATCAACAGGATCATGATTTTACTTGGTGGCGTCACTGTCATTGTTGGTGTCTTTTCTTTCTTCTTTTTGATTGATTCACCCAAAGCATCTGCGCTCAAGTTGAATGCTGAACAAGAAATCTTGGTAGAAGAAAGAACAAGAGATAATGCTACAGTACGTACTACTGAAATCAAGAAAGAGCAAATCTGGGAAGCCCTCAAGGAAATTCGATTCTGGTGTTTTGGTATTGCCTGCTTACTTATCAATCTTCAAAACGGTGCTATGACTATTTATAACGGCCAAATCACAGCTAGTTTTGGCTTTGATGTAAGACTATTCAAATTTGTAGCTTTAAAGTTTGACTAAACACAGAATAATATAGCAATTACAATCTATGTTGCTTAGTGCAGGCGCGGGTGGTTCCACCATTTTATTTATCGTTATTGGTGTCATCCTCGTTCAACGAACCCAGCAAACCATTTATTCTGCTTGTGGTCTCATGGCTGTAAACATTATTGGTATGATCCTCTTACTGGTTATTCCTGTTACGCGTGCCAAATTAGTAGGCTTCTATATGGCCTGGTCTTACTGTGCTGTCTATGTGCTTTTGGTGACATGTATCTCGAACAATGTGTCAGGTTACACCAAGAAAATTTTTTATAATGGTGTCTTGATGATTTTCTACACAATTGGTAACTTTGTAGGACCCCTTATGATGGTAACACCACCTTATGTCGGTGGTATGTTGGGTTATTTAGTAGCCAACTGCCTCGTTATTGTTCTCTTGTTGATTGCAAGATGGAGGATGTCACTTGTTAACCGTCGTCGTTTGTTATTGCTGGCTCATACATCAAACAATAGTATGGCTGTTGACCCTAACTTATATGCCTCTGAAGATCTTAGCGATGAGCAAGATCAAACCTTTATTTATCTTTTGTAACTTTTATGGTCATTTCGCGAAATAGCTTATTTTAATAATTATTATTATATTCCTTTTAAGAACTCATTAAAACAAAACACATACACATAATACTACACAGCATGAAATTGTGCTACTGTTTTCATGCACTTACTTGACATTTTTAGGCTAAGATTAGGTGATTAACAGGTTTATATTTTTTAAAATAGAAATGTATTTGGGAGCGGGGGAGACTTACTAAAGCTTTTGTCCAACGGTCTTAATCAAAGCACATACATGTCCTCTATTTTCACCAGAATTTCTTGAAGCAAAGCAGGTCTGTTGGGAGTTGATACTATTGTATAAAGATTCTTATCTAACTTGAAAGTAAACATGAGCTTTGATAAAAGTGATATCAAATTAGTGAGCTTAGTGAGAAATTTACCAACACTCTTGATAAGCGACATAAAGTGACTGCCTGCACCTTACCTCTGAGGGTGTTTTCTCTTCTGTTGGTAGCAAGTCAGAAAAAAAAAAAAAAAAAAAAAAAAAAACAGAGGAAGCAAGTAAAACTTTCTCTAACCTTTCAAAAAAAGAAGAGAAAGATTCGCTTCAAACCAAAGCGGATTAAAGGAGCATATAATTTCAGATATTACGCGTCCTCCAGAAACAGTATGAACATCAAAATGTTTACGCAGACTTTGGAGGACCTGCATGTTCACCACAAACGCTTCTCACAATAAATGCTTTGGAATTGAAAAAGTTCTGGCAAGACTTTTAACTTAGTGGGCTGGTCGCGACTTGCAAGAAGACTCTGCAACTATTAACACCTCTGCTAGCAAACTCCACTACATATCCTCATTTTTCTTTTTTTTTTTTTTTTTTTTTTTTTTTTTTTTGCTATCTGAAAGGTTGAAATAGAGCGTGGCTCGCAGACAAATAGAACAAGTGCTGTAGTCTATTTTCACTTTTTAATTTTCGTTTAGTCATTGTCTAGAGCCAAAGAATTGTCAAGAAAAGGGATATTACCTTTTTTTGCATGATTAATAAGGCTAAATGCACACATTGTTGTCTTGAGAAAGCCACTTCATCGTTAGAAGCAGTCTCCCCCGTCATTGAATCCTCAAGCACCATTTGATAATTAGCTTTATGAAAACAACAATAATAAAACTTTTATTGATAATTGAATGTAGACGTGTGTGTATGAGCTATACTTTCCTGCAATATGCGAATGTATATGTATATATATAATGTAGATTAAATAAGTATTAGGTAAAGTTTTTCTTTTTGTCTATTTTATACAAAGAAGATATATAATTAATTCAACCTAACAAAAAAAACATTTAGTATCAAGAAGAAAAACACTATTGGAAATACTTACGTTCCCTTGCAATATTTACTGCCACAAAGACAGGGTATCTTGTCAGCCTCAATAGGAAATTTATAATCATAAGTAATTTCTTCTCCTGGCTCAATATCACGATTCGCATAGATGACAATTTTCTTTTGCTTATCCACAGTAATAATTTTTGCATTACAATTAGGCTAAAACTCAATCAATAAAACAGCAATTTCAAAGAAAAAAAAAAAACTTACAGCACAGCAATGGTTAATAAATCTCGCCACATTACCACACTTTGTAGCATCAATGACAGTATCATCATCCACACGAAATAAATAACTACTTCCTATACCACATCGTTCATATTGCTTTTCTCGTTCCTCGGCTACTTGCTGTCGTATCATCTCACCCACATACTCAATTACCATATCATGAGCATCAATATGTTCTTCAGCATACAAGCCCCAATCGTGAATAGGCGATTTTGCAAACCTTAACTGCTTCTTTCGACTCTGCAACTGATTGAACTTGAGAATATCCGAATCAATCGTCTTCTTTTGCATTTCAATCGTTGTCACAAGTCGACGGTTATTCACACGATTAGCACGAGACGTAATTCTCCCTGTATCTGACGATGGCGCATCAATCACGGCTTGATTTCTCGGTAAATAGGTCGCTTTGACAGATTCGGGAATAGGCGTGACAACACGTGATCGTGCACAACCCCCCTTGGTCACCTTCATAATCACCTCATCTGGCTTAATACCTGCTGTTCGTTCCAACACAGCAGATCGCAAAAAGATGTAATCTTCAGGGTCCTTGATTTGTTTAAATGGGTCCCACTCGGCTGGCTCATCATCTGTCAATGGATGTTCCGCCAATTCTTCACTATCCGATTCGTCGGGCGCCAACAACGACCTCTCAAGTTCTTCTCTATTCACTATCTCCTCGTCTGTTTCCTCCTCTTCTTCCTCACCCTCCTCGTCAAAGTCTTTGGATAAATCTTCCTCGATGATTTCTTGCACACGTTCCGGTATGATTGTAACCTTCTTCTTTCTCGCTTTTGGTTTATCCTCGTTCGTTCTTTGTTTCTTTGCTGGTATCGATTTCTTGGTAGAATTTGTTCTTTTGCGTTTAGTGAATGAATAGTCGTTTTCCACAAAGTCGTCGTCGTCTGAATCACTTTCCTGTTGGACACGCTCCTCCTCTTGTTGGTGGAGTTGTTTCAAGAAAGCGTTGTGTTCGTCTTGATCACTTTCTTCATCGTCACTAAGGTAATCACGAAGACGACGAGGTCGGCTCTTGGCTGCTGCTGGTTTACGAGGTTCATCAAATACGTCGCTTTGAGATTCCTCGGCGCCTGAATGATACTCACCTTCTTCAGAACTGGAAGAAGAAGTAAACATGGGCGATTGAGGTCGTGAAGATGTCTTTTCTGTGGGTAGTGGTGTAGTCACAGTAGGTCTGGGTTTGACTGAAGGAGGAGTTGAATCTGTTTCTTCAGCTGTGGATGATTGCAAGTCACTGTACATATAAGGATCCCGTGGACGTTTAGACAAGAGCGATTTTTTCTTTTTGAAATGAGGTAGTTTGCTGTTATTGAAAATAGATTCTATCATCTTTTCTGAACTTCTTGGTGTATTTGATCCTTTTCTAATGTCCTCAATGACCTTTTGTTGTGTTGGAGCTGCAGCGGCAGGAGTTTCTTTCTTTGCTTTTTTCATTTTACTCAATGTCAAAAAGTCGTGAATGTTTGGTCCCGCAATACGGTTTTTGAGATCTTTTAAAAAGACATCAATCAAGTCCTTCATGAATATTTCTTCTGCTGTTTCGGGAGCCTTTTCTACAGGTAGTTCGATAGGTTCTTCGGTTGTTTGATTTAATAAGGTTGATTCATGGTTCGTGGTAATCATCGTACTCTCAACAATCTCTACTTGTGTTGTTTGCTCTACTAAAGTGGTAGTTTCAGGTGTAATAGTAGCGGTTTCCTTGTTATTAGTTACTGCTTCTGCTTCCTGAGCGTCGTTCACTCTGGTTTTTTCTGAATGATAATCTATATCTGTTGCATTCCTGAGCTTTACAAGCAATCGATATCCCATTAAACTTTGATCGTTGGTAGCGTCTAATGCCTTTTTGGCTAATTTTAGTGAATCAAATACAATTAACCAATCAGTATCGTCATGATAAATCTAACATATCATTGAGTTAATCAAATAAATAAGGGTTAAGCTTTTCAAACTTACATCAAGATAGTCATAATAATAAAACATTCTTCGCAAATCTTCTAAAACACCTCTAACAAAAGGTAAACAATTTCGTGAAATTGCTAAAATTGGACGACTGTGACTTGATGTTTTTCTATTGTCCCAATCGTCAGCGTGTCGTCTTCTTCCCCAATCGTCGTTTTCCCATCTAGTTGATGAAGATGAATAATGACTGTTTTTTCTATGAGCACTTGGACTTCGACTATGACTTGGACTTCTACTTTTATATCTTGAATCACGCGAGTCTATGCTAGGACTTCTGTTGCTCCAGCGAGATGATCTTCTTCCATAATCTGGCGAATCTAAATGCCTTGGTGATGAATAGCGAGAATAAGGAGAGTTTTTATAATAATAAGGTCTTCTATCATAATAATGATATCTGCTGCTCGATCTATAATAATCATCTCTTGAACGGGAATAATAATCGTCGTCGCGATCTGTGGAATAAGGTCGTTTGTAATCATCATATCGACTTGATTCTGAGTATTTATGATCTTCATAACGACTGGAATCTGAGTACTTATTGGTTGGACTCGGTTTCTTTATTTCTGGTGGAGGGGTTGTTGATACAGGTTTATTGACCTCTTCAATAGCTTCTTTTAATTTTTCTCCTTCATGAACCGATTAGTCATTGTTAATCCATTGTTACTTTTAATTACCTGTAGGATCAAAACAAACTTTAATACATTCAGAGCCTATTTTACGATTATTTCCTTTTTCAACTGCTAAGCAAGCAGAAGCATGGCCGTCATTTATATCGTCAGTTACAAATGTAACATGAGCAATGCCTAATGATCCACCCGTTGTGGGATCTTTCTCGATATCGACAGTTGCAACTTCTCCGTAGATTGAGAAATAAGTCATTATTTGCGAGTCAATCATCAAAGGTGACAATCGTGAAACGAGTACTTTTGTTGCTGGTCTTGGACCGTAAGAATTTTCATCAAACTTTTTAAATGGATTTGGTTATTGAAAAAGAATCAGATAGAACAGTACTCTAACTTACTTTATATTCAACTACATGGAATTGACTTCTATATGCGTAGCGTCCTTTAGAAAAGTTCCTTAAATAGGTTTCTCTGTCTTGACGAGGATCTTGAGGGAGTATTGAATTCTACAAGTATAATCATGAGTTATTTTGTAACTAGTATTATTTGTCCGAGGCCTTACTGTATCGCCTTCATATTCAAATATAGGTTGGTTGCTTTTCTTTAAGCCTTGAGTATCGAGTTCTGGGTCATATATACATTTATAATTGCGAGGACCCTTTGCAGTAGAATTAGTAGACCTTTTAACAGGAGAGTATTAAAGCAAACTTGGAAAACAATAGCAAAGAAACAAAGAAACGCTTACCATTTTGAATCCATGGATAGACTCAAAAAATAAAAAATGAGGATTTTTTTCTAAAGGGAAAAGAAAAAGAAATTTGGAAAATTTTCAAGCTGCAAAAATAAAATGAGCTTGGTGTGCAGCTCCTCGAATTGATAATATAGACGCTTGGAGGCTACTCAACTTCTAAATATGGCAAGTAATTGCTCATCAGCTTCAAGGACACTGAATAGATAGACAGCTGTTATTTTTCTATTAGAATGATGCACATAGTGGCTTATTCGTATTCATTGATTCTGTTATACAATATCCTCCATAGACCATGCATTTAGATGACAAGCAATTTTATTATCTTTAAAAATGAGTCAAATGCAGAAGAAGCACTTGTTTCCTGTTGTGTGACTATTATTTCCATTCTTCAAACAACTACTTTTATTTGATACAGTAACATACCAAAGGTACTAAGTTTAAGCCACATGTCATAATAGCATCATCATCTGTGCATAATAGATCAACAGTAGGACAGTTATACGAATCTTTTATATCCTCAAGAGTAGTTGACGTAGTAGATTTTGATCCATTGTCTGTTTCTGACTACGTAGTTGTAGATGATGATCCTCCACCTGTCGCAAGAAAAGAGCACCTCGAATGCTGTATGGTTAATAAATCTACAGGAGAATTAGTAAGATCAGTAATCGCTAGAGATAAATCCGAATACTTGAGATGTAACTACGGCATATGTAGATTATGGTTATTAGCACATCTAGTCAGGGACAAGCAACACTTCCTTAGTAAGGTTCCGAGAGGCCCGGTTGTAGGTAAAGGAAAACTGAGTGGATCGTCCATAAGACTAGGAGAAATGGAAATACAAGTTATAGCTATGAACGGTATGATCCATTGCCTAAATGAATTAATACAGTCATCTGATTCAGTAGTAGTCGACGTCTGCATCTCCTGCAGAAGACTCTCACTCTTATGTGATTGTAGTACTAGACAAGACACCTGCGAAGTAATAGTAAGATATCCTCTTGTTAGATTGGATGTTTGTAGAGCAGTATATACGATAGCTTATGGAAGAGATAATGCATTAAACAAAGAGTCAGATGATTCTTCAGTTTCCCTTGTAGGTTCGTCATTCGTTTATAAATAGTCAGTATTTTCTACTTCAACATGAGTATATTTTTAAAAGTGTATAGTAGTTGATTAGTCCCACTTAAAAGTAGTTAACTTAACAGATGATTTTGCAGCATCAGTTGATGGCATCATATAAGTATCCTTTGCATTTTTATCACCCTTTAAAACTGTGGTGACGTATTTTCTTATGTCCATGAACTTGACATTCCTTGCAGCCTTTTCTTCATCATTAAAGTCTCTCTCAACTATCGAGTCAGTATCAATAGCAAAGGACTTATTAGTATCACTTACTAACGTCTTGTCCGTAAATTCGATAATATCAGAAACTGGAGGAGGAAAAAGACATTTAACCTGTTTGAGATAGTTGAATATAGATGAGGCATGTCTGTATACTTCACTTGTCATAACACTATTTCTCATAGTAATTATAGTTTCTGCATTTACAGGTCTAATATAAGCATTACCAGGACCAGCAAAAATTTCAATTACAGTCCTAGTAGATTTAGATCTCATATCAGGACAAGGCAAACTTTTAGCATTGATAATAGTTCCAATACAGGTTGAAAACTTAGTAGTTTCCGAGTTTACGCTGTACTTGAAGATGTTGCCTTTGCTTTTCTGTATTTCCATTTGTATGGAATTGATAATGCTGCATATGATCATGGCGTATAGGTCAGGTCTGGTCTTTATAGCTTTTTCTCTTATGTCACCTGTAAAAACAGAATATGACCTAGCAGAAGAATGATTAGTAACATATTTATAAGAATCGACAACACTTACATCGTCAATAGTCTTATCAACAAAAGATCCTACTGCACTATGTATGTCAGAATATGTATCTTTATTAATTACGTCTCTGCCTGAATAATTGTCAAAGGTTGGTTTTCTCACGTAATCTTCGGATGTAATAATAGATGTAATTTGATCTAACTTTCTACTAATCAGATGAAGATCATATTGTAATGCATCTATCTTTACAGTATTGGACCTAGTTCTAATCAATAATTCCTTCACCATCTCTTTTGTTTCCAAGTTAGATGCTTTTTCATAGTCATCAAATTCCCTCTTTGTTAATACTTCCTCTGCTGTTTTTAACTCGAATTCGTCTTCAGAGGGTGTACCTCCTCTATGTCCTGAAGATTCGCCTTTCTTTAATATCTCGTTTAATGTATCCATTTCTGTTACCCTTTTAAAGTTTTATTTAGATTGAATATCTATTTATTCATATGGTTCAGTTGTTATGGAAGGAGGTTTACATAAACATGATCATTTTTCCGTGTCATAGAGTATGTCAAAGAATGAATTTACCACTTGTGATTTAGAATTTACTACTAACGACTTATCCATTGATGAAGAAATTGAACCTTCTTCTGAAGCTAATGCTGATGCGTTTCCATACTTTAGAAAGGATGCTGTTGACAGTAACCAATTTTTCCTTGTACTATATTTTTGAGTTTGGATTGTAGGGGGGGGGGGTAATTCATATTATACGTTTACGGCCATTATCAAAAAATTGCAAAAAGTGTCACGCAGACTTGAAAAAGGGATTTCTTTAAACACGGTAAAGGTATAAGAAGAGCACAGCCGTTATTAAAGGATTATCAAAATCGAAGGCTTTTGTACAGTCTTGTTTTTCTTTTCAGTGAATTTCCTTCTCAAATGATGTACGTTTGTATAAAATAAAAGCAAAAGAAAAAGAGCAACTACAAAAGCTGCTCCTATTTATAAACAATAAAGAAAATGTTGCCAGTTTGTGGACTTGCTTATGTTTCTTTGTTCTATGATTATGGTGAAAAATAGGGCTCATTGTTTCGAGAACAGCTAGATATATCACACAAAGGGAGCATTTACTGTTCAGAAGAAATTTGTGTGCAGTGAACATGTGCATTTAGCAAAATCCTGTGATTGACTGTGTGCAAATAGCAAATCCCAATTTTTTTGCACGACATTGAACTCAAATCAGCGACTTAAAATTGACTGTTAATAATTTAAAAGTCTGTGTGAATATGCTGAGTTTATTCAACAAAAATATACCTCGAAGAACCCCATTCAACCATCCAGAAGTGAAGGCTTTATAATAAAAACAGCTACCATTAAGGAAAAATCTCACACCTAAATTGAATTTTTGTGTGAGGCAAAATAGACAAAAGTGTATAATTTTCCAATCAATAGATATTATCTAAGACTTCTCTTTTCGGTCACACACACACACACACACCAACCAGCCCTTTTTCTTTTTTTTTTTTTTTTTTTTTTTTTTTTTTTTTTTTTTTTT
>JNEK01002927.1:0-10357 GCA_000697295.1 Mucor indicus B7402
AGAGATATCAGCAGATACTACAATGAAGAATGGACTGTGGGAGAAGAGATTAATAAATCTTTCATTCCAAAACTTAAAAATTACACCGTCGACACAACACAAGTGGTCAACGCACATTATAAAGGCGCCGAAATCAGCTGCATCCATGGACGAGCAGCCACAGAATTATATGAACAACTTCACACCGTTAAAAATGGACAGCTTTCAACCAACGACGCCCATCAATTATTGGACAAGGCGATTGAAGGTGCAAAACGTCTCGCCATCTATGCTTGGGTCCAAGCCCGACAATTTGACGAAGACGCCAAATTTACTGCCATCAAAGCGCTCAAACTTCCATCAAGTATTAAACACTTGGAGGAACGAGAATCGTCAGGAAAACGAAACGCTTTTGATTACGAGTTTGTTGACTCCTACAAAGAAGCAACTTTCCAACGAGAGCTTCTTAGACAAGCAGCCAATAACAATCCCTCGCGGGGAAGGGGTCGTGGACAAGGATGGAACAACAACAATGGAAGAAACAGAGGAAAAAACTTCCAAGGGGGACGAGGACGGGGGACCTCAACCTTCAACAACAACTACCACACCCCCAACAACAATTACAACAACAACGGTACAACTCAAAACGAATCCTTCAACAGTCAGCAGTAATACGAACATCATATGTACTACCATCGCAACAACATCTACAATCCCAAACTACAAATTAATCAATACCAACAGACGGCATCCAGCCTGGGGGTCGTCTACAAAAATTCATACAACAATGGAGGTTAGTAACCCACCATCCATGGCCACTATCAGTAATGCAGCACGGTTACAAAATATTATTTGCAAGGAAGACAATTCCATGGAAGAATACAAGGAAGATGCCGATGTTAGAGGATCAAACTTCATATCAATGCAGCAGTCGAGAAATTCTTGAAAGGAGGGATGATAGAAGTGTCACCATTCCCAAAACAGAAATTTCCTGTCAAAGTTCTTCACTATCCAAGAGAAGATCAAGCGCAGGCCCATTTTAGATTGCCAGAAGTTGAACAGTTTCATACAGGTCGAACACTTCAAGATGGAAGGGGTTCCAGCTCTTCGTCAACTAATAGAAAAAGACGACTTTATTTGCAAAGTAGATTTAAAAGATGCTTACGTAGTAGTGCCCATCCATCCACAGATTCTCAAGACTTCTTAACTTTCGAAAGCGAAGGAGTGGTTTATCGGTACAAATCCCTCGCCTTTGGGCTCAGTGTCGCACCGCGAGTATTCTCAAAAATCATGAAGTATGCAATCGAACCGTTGCGAAACCAAGAAGGTATCAGAATCATTTATTATCTCGACGATCTCTGTATGTTAGCAAAGTCAAAAACAGAAATGCACAGTATCACTCAAAGAGTGCGTACTCATCTGGAAAAATTAGGTTTTATCATCAATTATGCAAAGAGTATTTTAACACCATCTAAGAAACAGGAATTCTCGGGATTCGAATTCAACAGCAAGACAATGACCATTTCAGTACCACAGCTGAAGATCATCAATCTAATGAAACGAATTCGACAGTTGAGAACAATGCCACAGAAATCATGTCGATGGATTGCAGGCCTACTAGGGAAGATGACATCTGTCGTATTTGAGGTAACTTCTCCTGCATAGGACTATAAGTGTACTTTTATACGTCTCTGTAAAAGTTAATGTTTATTTTTTTCAGTGAAATATTATCCATATTTTCCACATTTTTTTACACTTATATTTTTATTTATTGTATTGAACTGTCATGAACTAAAGTCATATATTTCTGCCTTGGTCTAGAATCACATCACATATACTCATTTACTGGTTGTTTACCCCTGAATTGTTCTAGACTCTCCCCCAAGTACCCCCAAATATCATTATATATTACTATTGTCTAGATTCTGTCAACCAAGGTCGAGATCAATTATCTAGAATCACATTCTAGATCCTTTTATAGCTATTATTCTATATATTATTACACTTAGTCTTTTGTGAAAAATCATGGCCTAGACCTGGATTGAAAAAGTATAAAAAGGCCAGGATTTTTCATATAAATTGCTTTTCTTTCGTCAGTTATATTATCAATTTTATTATCAATAAATTAGTACCTTAATATAAAAGAAAGTTTATTCTTTGAATCCCTGTCTCTTGGTTCCTTATTGTATTATTGTTTAAGGGTAAGTGGAAGTATCCAATCTCATAACGTTCCAGCGTTATTCCGTGTCCCTGTGTTATTGTTTGTTTGATCTACTTACTGTGTCTGTGTTAATATCCCCTTCTTGTGCGTGATATTATACTCCTTGGCCTTTTCCCTATTAAAGTACTATTCGCAAGCCTAGCCTCTGTTATCAAAGTTGGTAAAGAAGTTGGCCCGAGTCCCTGACAGTCAATCGTCGATTGGATCCTCAAAATTAACGTGTGTAAATATTGCACACGCTTTGTCCGGTGCACACGGTTTTAGCCACGTCATCTAAATTTATTAACCACCGACAATGTGCAATTGACCGTGTGCAAATAGCAAATCCCGAAAATAGTCCGTGTACCAAGAATTAGCATTGGGATTTGCAATTTACACACAGCCTATTGCAAACACCACCAAAGATTTTTTTGTGTAATTTTGAGAATAAATAAGCGTTTAATGTAACAAGTAATTCACGAGCCTTTTTTGGAAATGGGTTTTTAGCGGAGATTTCTGGGCTTGCTGAATGAAAATTTTGTTAGAAATCCGGTAGAAATTGGATTTTGGGATTTTTCAGAATAAAAAATAAAAATCAGGTTTTTAGTTTTTGAAATTGGGGTTTTATTTAAAAAATATTATTGGTTAAAATATGCCATATGCTATTGGCCCATGCTTGCCTCTATATATTGGCCAGGTATCCTTGCACCCACGGAGGTATCCTTTTGCATCCAGATAGCGCTTTTCCAGTAGTAAAACGTAGACAGCATCAGCTAGTTAAGGAATTGGAATAAGACCAACATTCGAGACAGTGCAGGAACCTAGTTATAGCCACAAGAGACATACAAAGATAGACAGAGAAGCGTGACTGAGAGATCAGTTAAAAATATAGTAGACAATACATTAGTCTCAATCAAAGAAAATGCTTTAGAAGGATTTTTTAAAGTTACCTTTTTGACAGAGATACTACAAAAGCACGACTACATACATTAAAAAAAAAGTTAGTATACTTTGCAGTTAATTTCATGGAAACAAATTTTATGAATATTTACCTTTTTAAAGTATGGTATAGACTAACACATGATTCTAAAATGTAAAAGAAAGGATGTTAGCTTAAGCAACAGTAAAATAATATAAGCTTACCTTTTATTTGATGAGTAAAGTAAAAAGAAAGAAAAAAAGACCTGAAAAAAAGAAGTTCTTCTTTTATAGGATCCTGGTAAATGCACCCTCAAAATAGGACATTTTGACAATTTATTGGCTCCGAGAATAATAGTGATAAAATGGCTTGTTTTTTTTTAATTTAGTGATTTTTTTTTGTTTTGTTTTATTTCTTGCTATTTTTTACCCTAAAGTATTACCAAAAGTCCATTATGTCGCACATCTCATTAAAAACATCAATATGCCTGTTGACAGAAAATCAAATTATACAAGACGCAACAACGCCGTTTGCCCAGCAAAAGGACAAGGCCAATATAACTTTAAAATAAACGACAATATTCTAAAGCCAGCCTGTCAATACGGCGATGGCAAAGAATTTGCTCGTATGGAAGGGTTGAAAGTGCAATTGAAGGCTATCCACAAATTTAGCGAAAAATTTATAAACGAGACTCTTGGCCACAACTTTAGTACAGAAACTGATACCCCCTTGGCTCAAGATGAAAATGACAAAGTCGAAGAGGAAGACTATGAGAACGACGAAGAAAGGCTGGAATTGGACGCGCATGAAAACCTGGTTTTCCAAATGCTTGATGCAGCCATCAACCAAGGGCTGGAGCAAGACGACGCTGATAAAGAACAAGTGCTGGAAGCAATTGAAGGGGTTGTTTCTGGCCTTGATTCTTCTCCTTTTCCGAACCTGCAAACAATGGCCCTACAGGCTTTCGTGGATGGCGACCACGACATGGTATCTCGTCGACTGCTTAAAAAGATCTTATTCATGATTTCACTTTTGTTCAAGATCCGAGAAAAGTTCTATGCAGACTGTGGTGAAATCACCTTTACGGACTTTAGAAAATAAATATACACTGAGTAAGTAAATCAGGTACAAATAAAAATATAGAGAAATTTTATTAAAGGTGACTATGAAAATCAAAGATCACACCTATAATTATGAAGATAAAGTGGGTGTTGAATTTCAAGCTATAATTCTGTCAAATTATACCCTCAAGAGAAAACATATAAATACCTGTAGACTTTTAGATATTATAATAAGGCAGTTTTAATAAACAACGTCTCCTGCATAGGACTATAAGTGTACTTTTATACGTCTCTGTAAAAGTTAATGGTTATTTTTTTCAGTGAGAATATTATCCATATTTTCCACATTTTTTTACACTTATTATTTTTCTACTATATCGAATTCTTGGTGAATTTAATGAACTTTGATACACAATCTCCCTTATCAGATCCATCTGGGTCGTTACCTGCCTCTCCTGATAAAACAAACAGTATGAATATTCCTGCTGAGACTAGAGACTCTGTTGACGATGTGGCTGATACCCAAGAATACCTAAGCGAAGGTGAACCTAACAAGGAAAATGATGTAAGTGGGGTCGATAGAGAAAAAGAGAAAGGGATGGTCGAAGAACTACCAGATACGGGAGCTGCTGGGAGTGAGGATTCTGATCCTATGGAAGTGGATGGTCCAGAACAATCGGTGAAGACGCCTGAAGAAGACTTGGAAAGGAGCATGGTGATTGCCTCCCTGGAAGGTATGAAAAAACAAAGGTTTCGACTGCTTATTTTGAGCACTGAAAGGAATGACAACCGCCCGGAAAGACCTAACAGCGATACCTGATCTATGATGCTGAACTCCTGGAAAAAATTAAGAATCTTAATGAACAAATTGATGTATTGGCAAAGGCACTTCAAGTAGACCAATACGCTTCAACTACTGCACCTTTTGTTGTTCAATATATTATGACCATGAAAGACTCGAAAGATACTGCTAAAAAAGACAGTACTAAACCTGTAGAGCTACCATTGGCAAGTGGTGATATTCCGAAGTTTCAATTGAAGTATCAACACATGCTCCATGGAAAAATTCTTATAATATCTTATAATTTTAGGTGTATTTATTACTTTTATAGACTTCGAAGAGAGAAATGTGGAGTATTGTGCTTGGAGACCACTGGCACAAACTTTGATGTTGATGCACTTTATGCCAAGTGCTCCTTTGACGCCAAACATTGGCATTCACTTCAAAGTTCTTGAGTGGCTCCATGCATTTAAGATGCAATCAAAAGTATCGAACCATGGCTTCTCAAGTACTTATAACGACCTAAACAACACTATGGCGGAATTGTTGGTAGCTAAATTTAATAGTTGGTCGCAATTGTTACCAACAATTTGCCGGAAAAAGTTGGTAACGTTTACCCTGTATAGCGACCCTGTTGGTAGCCTGCGACCAATGTTGTTGGTAACAATGTGACTGCTTTTGGAAATTGTTACTAAATTTGTTGGTCACAGCTACCAATTGTTGATACCTTCGCCTTTCCCTCTTCTTTTAGGCTTTCATTAGATCTTTTTTATACAAATAATACATCTTTATTGCAAAAAACATAGTAACACATATCTATTTAACTCATATATGTCTACTTACATCGTCCATGTTCTTTATTCATCCGTTTTGAGGGATCGGCCACCAAAAGTAATTCAGCTTACCTTAATGAAACGTTCAAGCACATAGACGCTTGGTGAACCAAGTGTTTTAATACCTTTCAATCTTATTCGCGCCAACCAATTAGAATAAGCATCTTCCCAATTCGAGTTTTTTTTTTTTGATTGATCAATGGATGATTAATCAAGCACACGCTTCTGTCTGAGACAAGATGGTATGCCTTTAGTATATTCAGCACCCTTCAAATGTTGTTTGTTAACAATGATGTACACACAGCCTTACCCCGTCTAACGTATAACTTGACCTGCAAGTATCTAAACCAGGAAGAGTCTCGATTAACGGATGATGAAACAGAAAATCTGACTCTTTAATCAACGTTACCAACAAGAACAGGAAGCAATCAACGGAACTCATCAACACCGAAATCGGCGACCAGTTACATGGAAAGACATCAGTCAACAGAACCCCAGAACAGAAGGCATCACGGTTCAGACTTCGTGAGATTTTAATCACTGACTTGTATAACCATATCCTACAAGCTATTAATCGACTTTAAGTGACATTCACATAAACAATGCACATATAACAGTTAAAACTTATTTAAGCACTATCACTAGCAATTCCTGCTATGGTTCTTTTAAAATGAGCAATGAATTTGATAGTCGGCTGAATATTCTGTTTTAGTAATCTATACATCTATGTAGTATTCATTAGAACAGACTCTTGTTCTTCTCGTAATTCATCAACTACCTAACTTGACTGCTTCTGCATACTTTCTTTTTCCATTGCAGTATAATGTGAGTCCCATCAAACCTTCTCTTAATTATTCGCCTCTCTATAAGCATTTTTCAGCTTTTTTGGCTACAAAGTGTAGAGTGGTATACTTCTATAGCAAAAATTACGTTTTATTGTAATGTAAATGTCATACTGTTACCAATTCCATTTAACAATGACGACCTCATCAGTATAACTCCCTTGCTATGCTGCTCTAAGTCTTCATTAAATACATTCCATAGAATCTATTTTGAATGAGGCGTATAGCAGCTTCGAACCATCTGCTAAAGTCAAACAAAACTAACACATCTTTCGTCAGATATACAGTACAAGGTACCATTTATCACAAGAGTATTACAACGCAGCCACACCAGCAAGGCTTGTGCTTTAGGCACTATTAAGAACAAATAGACGTTTTTAATCTGCACTCCTATCATAGATCTACCTATTTACTTATTAGAGTTTGTGCTTTCTAGTTTTTCAATACATGTTCCCAAAATACTACCCGCATTTATTTGAAATCATCCACTGTCTCTTGAAAATAAGGAAGCTGTTAAAGTACCGGCTGTATTCGTTGCAATTATCCAAGGTGTATAAAGCTCATATACCCTTGACTCTATGCAATATTCAAATATTGTTTCCGCTTGTTGCTGTCCTTATTTAGATGTTTATTAACCCTTTTGTCACCCTTGACCTAATACTCTGACTATAGGAGGAGTGTATGAGCATAGACTGCAGGATTAAATCTCTTTCAAGATATACCTACTTTTTCCGCAGATTCAATACAAGGTCTTTCTTATTGGTTATTGTACCGTGAAATGTGTTTCGGTTGTTTCGTATGATCTGTTTATGCTTTAGAAGTTGAAAAAACCGTTCGTATCCGATCCATCACTGTTAAAGACTCCAAAAAGCAAAGCTTCTCAGATGGAGCTTCATTTAATTGCGATTTGTCTTGCTTCTATTCTTATTTAGCTCTAGTTGTGTATTACTGAACTCTTCCAAAAAAAAAAAAAAAGATTTGCTATCCACTACTGCCGTTTCGTAAACCGTTTGAGTATCTCCATATTATCATCAATAGCTTTGTATTTACTTTCTTAGTAGTTTACCCCTAACTAAAAACTACGTCAGCTCCTATGTGCAATAATACTTGTTGAGTAATCTGCCTGTTTCTATACTGCTTCTGTCATGAACTAAAGGCTAATTTACCAATCATAAACTATTATAAATCAAACCGTCGAATATCAAATGCATAAACACTATCACTTACCAACACATATTGTCATAGCTGTCGCAGTAACCGCAGTACCTTAGAAAGATATGAATACGTCAAGAAAATATATATTTATTATTTTCTTCATCAGTTATATTATTATTATTATATTCTTAGTATTATTATTATTATATTATTATTAACAAATAAAGTTCTTGTTGTTATAACTAAACTATATATTTGGCCCTTGTCCCTTATATTTGAGATAAAGTATTGTATTCAGAAATTCCTAGTGTTCAGCACTAATTTGCCCTTGTTACTGTATTGTTTATTGAGCATAAGCAATTGACCCCTTGGAATCTAATATCACAGTGTGCTATTAGTACGTTTGGTTATATATTATTAAGGAATATAGACACCGATCGTGACAGCTTCAGCCTTCGAGATTTTAAGTTGAGAGCGTCAACAATGTTTATGTTGAAAGTGTTGAGATCCAAAGTAACTATGAGCAGTATCGTCGCAAACAAAGCTATTGCAAGTAGTGTTTATCGAAACTGTTATACTGAAAGCATGTGAAAGTCTTAATCTAAATAAAACTTTCATAATGTTAATGGGGCTAAGCAAGTTTCAGTACATCTAATATTCAGTTATAATTTACAAGTAATGCAGATCGTCCATCCAGAAGCCAACTAGCCTAAGTATCCTATAAAGGTCTGTATAATGTAACAGTATAAGCTTCAGTTTGTATTCTGTGATAATTTTAGCTTCAGTGTCAGATTCATTTTTGCAATTTAACAACACTAACCGAAATGTGACCATCATTTATTGACCATTGTTGCTGTAACCAGAAAAAAACGCTTGTATGTTAGAATCTGCTTGTTGTATTTTCATGCTAGATAGTGCAAGCGAAGCTAGACTAGGAGCCGCCGTTTGTTTTTTCTTGCTTGAAATGAAAAAAAAGAAAAAAAAAGCATTAAGAAAAAAAAACAATGAAAAGACTAAGGAAGATAAATGAAACACTGTATAAAAAGCAGTCCCTTTATGCAAATCTACGGTTTATTTAGATTTTCCCTTCCCCTTCCATTTTCTACCAGCAGTGGACCTAGTTGCTCTTTGAGGCGGTGTTGGTGGACGTGCTGGTGGTTCTGGAGAAGTAGAGGGTGTGGGCGAGCGTGGGAGGGGGCGACGAGAACGAAGTAGTGTTGAACCTTCTCCTTGCTCAAAGTGAGGCCGGTGTGACTTGAAAGGTGGTCTCTCATCATCAAAGGAATCATCACCAGAAGTGCTTGCGGAAGCATCAAGAAAACTAAAAATGAAATTACAATGTCAAAGTCGATCTTGTTTAACAATTTTTAAAATTACTTACGCAACATTTGCATTAATCGGTGAACCAGTACACCATTCCCAGTCATCACTCTCCTCATCTTCTTGCGACGCCTAAAATCAATAAAATATACACATTAGAGTATTAGTACTCGAGTTGTAATACTTGATAGAGCAATGATTCCTACCTTTGTAGCATTATGAGCACTCGTGTTTGTCTCCTCTTGCGCATCTTGGTGACTTCTTCTTTTTTTAGAGTACCTGGAAGCTTTGATAACGGAACTAAGCACACTTCTGGCATACCACATTTTTCTGCACCTGTAGATCTGGATATTCTTCTGGTGAACTTTTCTCTCTAGAAGAAGCGCATAATATTCTTAATCCACTATTTTCATTTCACTGAACTTCTCTCCATTATAATACTCCCTGTCGATTATATCACGTTTTACAATCCAAGCTGCTTCTCGAACCATTTTTTTCAAGTCCATAACCTGACTTTCACTAAGATCTTCTTGCAGATCCCCATTCAGAATTTGATTCATTCTTTGATGAAAGCAATCATACCTCTTGCCCAACTCCATTTTCTTACCCTCTCTATTACGAGTCTCTGGTAACATATGACGAGAACCAAGGTAATCAGGATTAGAGACAATGCGCAATTTTTTAGCCAAGCTTGATAAATTTTCATATCCTATTGATTTCACCTTTTAGTTCCTATATAATTTATGTTAATAAATCGACGTTGATGTTACCTGGTTGCTGATCGCTTTCGTTATTCAATATTTCTGGCTGTCCTGTGAGCTCTTCTTCTAGCTTGTTAATTTTTTCTCTCACTTCATACTGGTCTTCTCGAAGGAAGGCTACATCTTGTTCAATCTTCTTAAGGTACTCAAGGACTAAATGTTCAATGCCCCTATTGTTATTGCTGCTACTGCTGCTGCTGTTGTTATTGTTGTTGTTGTTGTTGTTGTTGTTGTTGTTGTTGCTGTTGCTGTTGCTGTTGCTGTTGAAAGACATTTTAAAATGAAGAGTGGAAGTTTTTTTTTCTAAATAATATACTGTATATATAATATATTTATACCGTGACACGCAAAACTGTCCCAGTGTTTTGCTTTTTTTACTTGAACACTATATATGGTCGGATAAACCACGACTGATACATATGATATTATACATCGTTCGAAAGCCAGTGACGTTGTCTACATGACGGTCACAAAATTAGCGGTGATTAAAATTGCTAACCAAAATT
>JNEK01002928.1:0-11229 GCA_000697295.1 Mucor indicus B7402
TGCTCAGTGTAATTAGGGATTACTCTACAACCACCCTTCTTTTTTTTCATTTTTTTTTTATAAAGTCTTTTTTTTTTTTTTTACATTTGGCCACCTTTTTTTTCATTCTAAATATATTTGATTTATGTTATTTGAACAAGCCAAGCGACTTATAGAATATAAGAAACAAGTTAAATATGAAAGTCAGCAAGAAGAAGAAGCGAAGAGCGTAGAAGTTACAAGAAAAAGAGGTGGTAATGTCAGGGACTCGGGCCTATACTTCTTTACCAACTTTGATAACAGAGGCTAGGCTTGCGAATAGTACTTTAATAGGGAAAAGGCCAAGGAGTATAATATCACGCACAAGAAGGGGATATTAACACAGACACAGTAAGTAGATCAAACAAACAATAACACAGGGACACGGAATAACGCTGGAACGTTATGAGAGTGGATACTTCCACTTACCCTTAAACAATAATACAATAAGGAACCAAGAGACAGGGGTTCAAAGAATAAACTTCCTTTTATATTAAGGTACTAACTTATTGATAATAAAATTGATAATATAACTGACGAAAGAAAAGCAATTTATACGAAAAATCCTGGCCTTTTTATACTTTTTCGATCCAGGTCTAGGCCAAGATTTTTCACAAAAGACCAAATGTAATAATATATAAAATAATAGCTATAAAGAATGTAGAATGTGATTCTAGATGATTGATCTCGACCTTGGTTGACAGAATCTAGACAATAATAATATATAATGATATTTGGGGGTACTTGGGGGAGAGTCTAGAACAATTCAGGGGTAAACAACAGTAAATGAGTATATGTGATGTGATTCTAGACCAAGGCAGAAATATATGACTTTAGTTCATGACAGGTAAGATATATTGATTAAACTATATAACACAACTGAGTATAACTTAAACTATGGTGGCAGTAAAGAGAAAAGACACCTTAGGAAGAAAAAGTTGCTGAAGACATCTCAAAAAGAGTTAGGCAGGCTACCTTCTTAACCGATGCAACCACAAAAACATGTAAGTCGTGTAAGGAGTTTGGACACGCGTCTGCACGAAGCAAGCAGTGTAGAAATTACAACTTCACCATAAACGAATTGATTGAGCAGAAGCTGGGTCCTCAATATCAACGATATACAGTGTCGCTCCCCCTTAAATCGTTTATACGAACTCTTAACGATGATACTTTCAATGCAACTCTAAGCCATATTCAAAGTCTGTCTCTGTTCATGAGGGAAGTTGTATTCAAAGCCCAACTGTTTATAAATTATTATATTTTGCAACATCCACAAACCTTAAGCAATGATTTCTTTCAACAAAACTTTTGGTATTCTCTGTGTCGCGTAATAAATGGAAATATGGAGATCACAGAATTCGCTCAAAAGTACTCTCGTACTATTCCCCAACTGAACGAAACATGGGATGAGTTACAAAATTCTGACAATATAGACTTGCGAGTAAATATCCAAGGCTTGAAGAACTACGGCCAGGCTTTATCGGATGCATGTGAAACAGTAGCAACATGTTACAATAATTACTACATAGAAAATTTTGAAAATATAATTTCAAATTATTTCATATATAAGCTGCGCTCTTCATTTGACGTAAGTTATATAGAGTCAAACTTAGGTTTAACTTTTGCTAACAAAACTAATATTACGAATGAATAGAACCTGAAGATGCCAGAAGTAAAATACATTGTATGCAATTATGTAATAGAAGTACTGTTTTGCTCTGATCCAACAACTAACATCACCGCTGAGAGCATTAGCAAGTTCCTTGGATGATCAAATGAAAGTGAAAATTTGTGCTTTTTTAAACCCTTTAATACTAGAAATAAGAAACAGGCTGCCGTCTATTTCCTTGACAAAAAGCACGTTAAACAAGGCTCCTTTCGACATATTCCCAACATTGAGGTATATACTTCAGTGCTATGAATCAATTATTGCTGAACATCAACAAGCACAAATTGAACAAGCCCACCAAGAAGAAAAGAATGTACAATTGATAGACCCATCAAACCGGCGAAGGAGAAGGCCAAAGAAGAGAAAGAAAATAAAGAAGCAGAAAGAAATAAAAACAAGAACCACCAACATTTCAACCGCGAAGGCTATTTAGCTTATTTCCCAATCCTGGCTTTAAATGGCGTTTTATCAAAGTGGATAGCCAAAACATTGCTGATATCTTCGGAAAAAGTGCTCCAAAACAAACTGGAGAGACAGTATTTAACTTTGCTCAAAGATGCTTCCACGAGAATTTTGATTTTAAAAAAGTCAGAATCAATAGTTGAGTTGAAATAATTTGTATACAAGAAGCATACTCACATTCGTTTGCATATATAGCTTCCAGGATTTACAACAGCTACCACAAAGAAAAGGAAGAATGTTCATTAACAGTATGTACACAGACGGATACACATGTAGGATCTCATTCTGCAGGAAGGTAAAACCCGCCTCACCTTACGATAAGGTATCTCTGGATGTGGATAATTTCAATACCGAAGAGGTAGACCAGTACTTTCGTCCTTGTACTGTTGATCCCAATAGGACTAACGTCTTTACATCCTATCACGGTAAAAACGATTTGAGACGCCTGTCGACTGCAGAATTTTACAACATGAACGGAACTGTCAACCGACAAAAGCTAGAGCAAGATAGAAAGAGAAGGTTGAATATAGAACAAATTGAGAGCCACATACCGTCGCCAAAAACTGCAAATGTCCAATGATATACAAGATACCTTATATATACCCTTCAGCATTTTCAAGCATTGACAGGTTTTTACGACTTTAGCACTGCTAGAACCAGGTGGTGTAACTACACAAGCGCTCAACGGGCAATTGAAAATGCAGCCAATATTCTTATTAATGGGTCAAAAAAATACAATAAAAAGAAAAGAAAGAACACCAAAAAGAATAAGCGAAAAAGGCACAAGACCGCAAGACGATATGAATACGATACTTGCCGACCAAATATAGGCAAACGAAGGTCAAGGTAAAGCTAATATTACTTTTATGCTTCTCCTCAAGTGTACATATTAATTATTTTTATAAAGAATACACAAGGAGAAGTTTGAAGAAGGTGATCGCAGTAAAATGCCGTTGATTATTTTTGGAAACGGGTTGAAGAGCAAATCTCACGTCAAGTTTAAAGGCTTGCGTCATGGCGTATCAGGAAAACTGTATAGGCAATTAAAAATTCGTGAGAAGCGTGGAGAGTTACTACTTCTAGATATAGACGAGTATAAGACTTCCAAGGTATATATTGTTTACATGACCACAATTCAAATATTAACAATTCTCTAAGACATGTAATTCGTGTCTTGAAAATAATCTCGAACACGTTAAATGCGGAAACGGTGATAATGAGTATGAAAGCCATCAGGTACTGAAGTGCAAAACTTGCAATATCTTTTGGAATCGTGACGTTACGGCTTCGAAAAATATGTTTTCCATTGCTACGTCCATCTGGCAAGGGCATGGACGCCCAACTGTGTTTACCAGACAAAGCGCCACCTCCAATGTGGTTGCCTTGGCTCACTCCAGTGAGACGAAGGCTTAAGGATTTTACAGGTAAAGAAAAGGAAAGAGTTCTTAAATTGTATGTGACTGATTTTTCCTAAACTAACTTCATTATTTCGTCTGAAAAAAGGTGAGCAAATAATCTGAAAATTAGCTCTGATTCGTCTAAAATAATTTTCTTTTTATATCTGATAATATTTTTTTTGTTTTCTAAAATAGGTAAGCTACATGTCTAAAAACTAATTTTGATTGGTCCAGAAAAAAGTTAACATCGTCTGAATTTAAAGTAGAAATACTGTATTTAAACGCTTCAAACATCTCCCTATACTCCGAAGAGGACTTTAAAGTCAAATTTTGGTCCCGTCTTCTTGAAGAGTTATTCAGTCTCTCTAATGTCTGTCTCCACTGGTGAGTTGTTTTATAAAACTGTTTTGTAACAGCACTAATATTTTTACTAGGGGTGACACTGTTCCTACCATTTTTAAAAATACAGAGGCTAGACCAAAGGTGGATTTAAGAATGATGTCAATCTTGAACTCAAATGAGGGCGACTACTCACTTGGCGAATTTTCAAAAATAGCTGAAAGCACAAAACTTTATGAAGACAAACTTAAACTTGCACTAATGGCAAAATTCCATTTGAATTCACTTATTATTTAAAAACAACACCGACTGTACCTATCCCTTTCTCATGATCATGGGATTTGAGTTTGTGTTTTTGACAATGGACTTCATAGAGGATGTTGTAAATACACCATATTCATTACATAATATCTCAAAGAAGAATTATAAAATAGTGCATTGACACAGGCGAAAGAAATATTACTCGATAAAGATATTCAAGTAATTGATAAGTGATTGAAGCATATCCTCTACTACGAACAGACATAAATGATCACATAGATATAACAGGAAGAAGTCTGTGAGATATAACAGCAGTAAAGTTTTTATAGTGACGCACTACAGTTTAATCATTTATGTACCACCTTCTCTTCAAAGTTCACTGTGAAAGTATATAGTTTTAAAATAGATAGCATTCCCTTTTTTCCCGGGATTGAATTTTCCAATTCTTTAAACCGTGTAATAAACTTTTACCTTAAGGGATTCTCGCATCTTATTAGTTTTATTTCACCGTTACAACATTTTTTTTTGCGAACCATCTACTTAACCAGAAGTTTACTATTTACAACTATTTATCAACCATGTCCAGCAACAACAATAACAACATTAACATTCAGCTCACTGAAGAAGAAGAAGCTTTCTTGTGTTCTCCCAGAACCAACTTTGCTATGTTCACGAGTGGCTCTGCCAACACTGGCGTTGAAGACGTCAGAATGGACGATTTATTTGGTGGAAACTCGCCTTTGACTGCAGCTAACAACAGCAACAGCGTTAATTCTGCCCCTGCTCCCAGTAGCCATACCTCTTCTCGTGGTACACACCCTGTTTTTGCTGCTACCATGGTTCCACCTCTCGGTTCTTCTACCGAATCCCCAGCTCAGGTAGACGACGACTTCACCGAAGAAATGATGATCGCCGAGCTCATGGAGGAAAAGAAGCAGCTTTTTAAGGCTTACCGTTTCCATCGCGCAAACAGAAATTTCGCCGAGTCTGATAAAGCCTTGGCAGAAATGAAGCGTACTGCCAGCGAGATCGAAGCTCTCCGCTCTTTGAGTAGTGAGGGATTCAGTTCCACTGTGCTTTCAAAACAGGTAGCCGAACCTCAAAAGAAGCCCGTTTTCGAAGGTCTCAAATTGTCTCGAAGCGACATACCCAAGTTCCGTTTGGTCAGCTCGCAATACCCTCTTTACGGTAAGACCGAAGTTTTCGAAAGCGGCCTTCATTTCATGAACACGTTTAAAAGTGTTCTTGCTTCCAGCTCCACTGACCTGGCTGGAAAGCAGCTGGCGTTTGGTCTTCCCTCTCTGCTTCGACCATACACACACCGCTTGGGTAAATACCGAGTTGAAGAATTTTCAGTCTTGGAAAGATGCTAAATTAGCCTTTCACAAGCAATTCGGTTCACGACATAATATCATGAACCACGTCAATGAGGTTTGGACGATGTCCATGAAGCCCAAAGAGACAATCAGTGAGTATACCCGTCGCTTTGGTCAGCAAGTTTACCTTGCCAAGATGACAGATGAGAGGAACGCTGTCAATTTAGCTCAACGATTCTTGGCCTCCTTGTTGCCACCTATTCAAACGGTGGTAAGATTTGCTTTGCAAAAAGACGAAGAGGACATTGAAAGAACGTTTAAAGACATTGCACAGATAGCGCGGGCTAATAGGAAGCCCGTGCCCGGATTTTTTTACTACACATAACCCTCCCACTTTAGTCGGTCTCAAGTGAGCTAATTTGTAACACTTGAGACCCTTTTATTGTTAAACAGTTGACCCGAAAGTGGTCAACGGCTGTTTTACTAGGAAATTCTCTGAGACCTCCTTACATTTTTGGATGGTTTTGTGGACCATTTATTTCCATATTGGGAATTTTCAGTGGACCATTTTTTTTTGTCAATTGTAGTCGTAGTTGCCAATTATTCTGTATTGTTATGTTTTTGTAAACCATTTTTATGATATATGCGATATGTTGTGGACAAATTATTACCCAATTTTTTTTTGTTTTTTTGAATATGATTGGTATTTTTTGTTTTATTTTTATAGTTTGTTGAGCGATTATTTCCTAATTAGATTGTTATAGTGGACCAATTTTTTCTATAGGAGGGTTTTTTTTGTTTGGTGTTTGTTATTGTTTTAATTGATATTTTTTTTTTATAGAGAGAGTGTTATTTTAGTTAATAAATTATGAATTTTTGTTGTTGAATTTTTTTTTTTTGAGTTGTTTCTTTAGTAGTTATATTTTATTTACGTTTTTGTTGTCATTTTTTATTTGGTTGGTATTGTTTGATGGTGGTTGTTTATTAGGTGATGTTCTTTTGTTTTTTTTTTTTTGAATTTGAGATGTTTGTTAGTGAATGTCAGATTTTTAGAATTAATTGTAGTTTTTGTTTGATGACATGTTCGTGTTGTATATTGTTTGAAGTGTATTGAATTTATGTTGGTGGTAGTTGTTAGTAGATTAGTTTATGTTCTGAAATAAGTAGTATTGCGTTTTTTTAGTGTGTTGTTTATTATTGTTATTTTTTTTTTGTGAGTAGTGGTTTAATGTGTTGTTTATTTTGTAGTTGTTGAAAATTTAGAGTTCGTTGTCAAATGTGGTGTATTTTGTGTTCTTGGCGATGTTGTTTTTTTAGAGTTATTTTGTTTTTGTCATTATGATTTATTTTGTTTAGTGTTAGTTGATTATGATGATGCATTATGTGTTGTTTGTTGTACCGTTTGATTATGCGTATGTTTTCTTTTATTGAGATGATTTTAGTAGTAGCGTTGTTGTTGTTCTTTATAGTAGTTGAATGGAAGAAGATAAAAATAGTGATAGAAGATTTGAATGGAACAAATTTGGCAGTTATTTTTAGAAATGTTTGCTAGGGTTGCTGAGAGATATTTGTAGTTTGGAGAGTTGTGGAAATGGATTTGTAAGAATGAGTCGTAATATATATGTGTAAAAGAGTAAGCATAGAGAATGACATGTAATAATAAGTATTATGCCATTGTTGTCTACATAATGAAGAATTTTAGATGAATGGGTGTTATATATGTAAGTGATTAACAATTAGCCTTTTTTTATATATATATATATATATATGTTGAAATTTTTAAAAAAATGGGTAATTTAGTTTCACAGAAAAAAAAAAAAAAAAAAAGAAGATAAAAATATGTATTACCTTGCGGCTATGTTAGTGGTGCATAAAGTAAATATGAAGTTTTCGATGAAGGATTATATGCCTGGAATTACCATGGTAGGGAAAACAGTCAATGGTCATTTTGTTACTGTCTATACGTCGGATGCAAGATCAATTTTATATATTATGACTCAAGTGAAAGTTAATCAAACTTGGATTGTTAAAGGCAGACTATATGAAATTAATCAAAGTATATGGATCTAACGTTAGTCTATATTAGGAGATTTAACTATAAATGCTGATAATAATAGAGTGTCTTTGTTTATTGTACCGGAATATTTCAAACAAATTCCAACTTTGCAAGCTGAACAGGCAGTAAATACACCAGAGCTGTATTTAAATGATAATTATCAACTTAATCAAATTTACTTAAAGAAACTTATTCTGTCGATGATAAGTCATGGACATTTTACTAATGTGACAGCTACTGCGGATGCTGATATTAAAGAACGGCTTGAATTTTATAAGAAAAAGTTGAACTACCAGCCGTTTCCTGAAAAACAAGGTATAGAGAAAATTATAAATGGTATATGATAGTGTCTCTAAGTTGCTAAAAATAGTGCTGATTACTGTGGCTAGTATTATCAACAAGACTTTTGATAATAGTGAAATTGTCGATGAGTCGGTTAGGTTGTCTACCCCTTCGGTTGGTATGTCTGGAACGGCCTCAAATCCGACAACACCTGTACCATTGACGTCTATGGGTGATGAAGTTGAAGAGGTTTTGAGCACTCCATATTCCTCGATCGATTGATATAGGTTTGACGGGTTATTTTGGAGGATACATACATACATACTTGGATACATACATCCATATATATATATATATATATATATATATATATAAGAAATAAAAATCTGCTTGGTTTTGATAAAGATTGGATTGTAAAGAGTTAAAAAAAAAAAAAAAGAATTCACTATGGCGCACTTATTGTTCTTAAAATAAACAATATTTAGACTCCGTACTTGTTTGAAAAATACCACAAAACTTTTTTTGGCCCGAACAATATTGTTCAAATATGGAACAATAATTTTGTTCACAATAAGAACAGTATTGTTCACTTTTTGAACAAAAATTATGTTCCTTATGCGAGCAATATTGTTTATAATGAACAAAAAACTTATTTGTACAGCAAACAATTTTGTTCAACAGGCAAACAATATTCTTGTTCGTGACGCGTACAATATTGTTTGATTTTAGGTAAAAGCAGTCTCATAATTGTTCGTAATGCGAACAATAATATCTGTCTCTTATACACATCTATATTATACATCGCAATAAATATACCAAGAATATTTAAGTAAAGTGACGTGAAACTTACCCCTCACCACCACGAATGTCGTAAAGACGCTCGGGTACGGCATGCCGAGCGCAGCTCATCGAGAAAACTCCATCTTCCGCGAAGCGCTTATCGTTCGTCTTGCTGTTGGACTTGTTGGCTCTAAAATTGTTGTCTTCAATTAAAGAGTCCAACAAGCACTAAAAATTTAATTTTTGTTTTAGCAAGCTTGTTCTTCGCGTAGTAGTAAAGTAACTTACATCAGCTTCTTCATCGTCTTGCTTGTTGTCAAAGACATCAACATCAGCTTTACTACCCCATAATTCATTTTCAGGGGTAGTAAAGGCAAAGACGTTAGCATCACCTTCTTCTTCATGAAGAGCTTCGCTTTTGATAACTCTTCTCTTGAGCTGAAATTTGCCATCTAACGTTTTGAACGTGACATCAGCCTCCTAATTATATAGACATTAACTAATGATGATTAGCAATAGAAAATATAAAATACTGACATGGCAACAATAGCAATCAATGTGCTCGATTTCAAAATTTTCCTCCAACCAGCTGTTAGTTTGGTTGACAATCCTACGATAAATGTTGTAGACATTGTTGAGGACAGTCTTCTTCAGAGGCTTATCCTTTTATGTAGATGAGAAAAAATGTTACTTGTTGAGTGTTAACTTTTACCTCTCCGCGGTTTATAATGCTAAAGATTTCAGCAAAGTCGTGGTTGGAGCCCTGCTGAACCATCTTGGAGATGTAGACAAACTCCAACAAAGAGAAGTGTACAGCAGCCTTGGGGAGGAGGGGGCCACTTGGCAGGAATTGCATGTCAAACAAGGCCTTGACCAAGGAAGTGCAATTGCAGTATGCAATTTCTTGCGTAACGGTAGCTATGAAAATATAGATCAGATTAAATCTCATCACACGGAATTTAAAACTTACATCCCACCATGTACAAAGTAATTTTCTTAGAAGACAAATTACATGAACATGGTGGCTTGTCTTGTTGGAGGTTCACAGACAAAAGGTGAGGCTCTCCCTTTGCCATTGACTCAATGTACCACTCAACGAGTGTCTTTCCATGCATCTTCCACAAGTCGTTGATTGTACGTCTTTTGGAACCAGAAGCATGGAAAACCACATCATCATAATCGCACGCATAGTCGACCCAGTCATCATCGCATTGGAAATCATTATTGCTAATGACGGCACCGACAACTTTTTTAGCTTCTTTCTCGGCTTTTTTTGATGCCCGGATTCTTTTGTCCAATTCTTTGATCGAGGAAATATAGTTATTTCTAAGTTCTTCGTTCATCTTTTTGTTTTGTCGCTTGAGTTCCTTTTCAGCAGCGGTAGCTTTTCTTTTGGGGCCTTTATAGAGACTAGGTTTAACTTTTGGCATGTTGTAAAAGGATATTCAATATAGTATAAAAATAGAAGAAAGAACAGAAGGCTGATGTTTAAACGTGTTCAAAGGATATATGACCGTGTCACCAATCACCAAAGGATCATTGTCATATAAACTCCATAAATAGTTTTTAAACTTGCGCATGTCACCAGAAAATATCAACTGTAGAGATTTGGAGTTCAAATTAAGTGCAGTGGCGCTCACAAAAGCATGTATGCCTTAAATTAGATCTTCTTTGTTCTGACTATATCATGTTTATTTATATATAATGAATCAGTGTATCTCTATACAGCTTACTATAATAAATCAGATGAACAGTAAAGTCGTTTTGTTTTCTACTCAGTCTATAGTACACAG
Source organism: Mucor indicus B7402 (assembly GCA_000697295.1). Classification (NCBI taxonomy): domain Eukaryota; kingdom Fungi; phylum Mucoromycota; class Mucoromycetes; order Mucorales; family Mucoraceae; genus Mucor; species Mucor indicus. The sequence goes on from JNEK01002928.1 coordinate 10,374, forward strand.
TGGATTATAGTTTTACTCGTTCTGATAAGTTAGGCATATCCTTTACTTCTTAACTTGCATTTAATGTAGAATTAACGCGTTATTTGTTAGTCGTTAGTATTTATATTAATTAGTAGTCCTCTCACACTCTCTTCAAACTTGACTGTATTCTCACTTACAAGAGCTTCAATTGTAACTGGGTACATCATATAATGTATTAATGAAATTAATAGCGGCTCTGTTTAATTTGATCAATTCGTCATAAATGCTCTACTTCCATCAATAAAGATTGCTCATGTTGATGGGATTAATTTTTTAATTGACATTCCGCTTACAGCGCGAAGAGTTTTAGAAATTACAAAACAGTTTAATTAGGCTGAATATTAGGATTCTAAAAAAATTTTTTTTCGCTTATATGCCTAAAAATATAACGATACGCTGTGTTCAAAGGAAATTATATCCTGGTCATCTAAGGCAGAAAAAGCAGCTGAACGCTTTAGTCGAGCTGGTCCCTATTCTGATCGCCATCAAAGACGTTTGAAGCAAAGAAACAGAGAAAATGCAAGAGGCAGCCTGTCAATTTTAAGTTTCTTTGCACCCATTAGTAGACCAGCAGCCAATGAGCAACCAGAACGCAAAAACAGCAACGAAAAAGAACCACTCGCCTTTCTGATCCTGTTTATTTTTACAAACTCCAGAAAGCCTTGGAGGACTTAGGGAAGTTTGCTGTACCTGTTGCCAATAGAGACTCAAAGCAACAAAGAATGGGTGCATTTGAGTTAGCAAAATACGAAGGTGTTTACCACTTTTTTTTCATGCTAGTTGAAAAAAAATACAACAAAATGACAGCCTCTAGAATTGCTAGTGAAATAATTTA
>JNEK01002929.1:0-52494 GCA_000697295.1 Mucor indicus B7402
CTACGATCTGGAAAGCTCATTTCAACACGATCTTCCATTCCACACCTTTCCTTGCTGACCCCGTCCTACGTCAAACTCGATGCGCTATACTATCGCTTCTTGCCGAAATAACTTATTCCCCAGATTAGACACTCTCTGTCTGATGGTTTGTCGTTTACTTCAATTTAGTCATTTCTTCATTGTCTTTTTATTAATTTTTACATTTCATCTTGCGATTGCCTCTTGGAAGTGACTTTCTCCCTTCTTACGTGACGCAAGCAATAAACTCAACTTTAAAAAAAAAAAAAATAAATTACTCACTTTTAAGAAAATAATTTGACCAAATATTAAAATGATTACAAATGTTCTTTATTCAAGCGTTTGGAGAATACATCGGTCGAGTGCTGGATGAAATTTTGTATGTGTCCAACAAGAATAACCTCGCTGCCTTCAATTACTCTTGAAGAAACTGTTTCCGCATCTGTCAATTTACCTCTTCTGACTTGGTCCTTCAACACTTTCCAAAACATTTAAATAGGATTGAATTCAGGTGAGTAAGGAGAAAGGCATACTGGTATAAAACCACCCTCTAAGATGATAGCGTCAACAGCGTCAGAAGAATGGATCGGGGGTATTATCCATTGGCACAGCTAGCTATCTCCCGTCACTGTTCTCTCAAGAAACAAAAGATCCAAGTCTATTCATGCCTCTGAGAGCATTTTGTAAATTATTACCGTACTTTAAGACACACAAAGCAGATATTGCTAAAATACTACTTATAAGAAGGAGAAATAACAGGATAGAATAATAAAAGAGATAAAAGAACTAATTTTTATTAAAAGAGTAACATTACTGGGTATTTACATATAGATTTATAAATGGTTTGTTTTGTATGATTTATGACCTTATCCGTGGACAATTTATATTTTTTTTAGACCACTTGAAAATGAAACAGCCGATCTGCAAGGAAAGTTTGTCAGACTTCAAGCTCTCTACGAAGCAATGTAAAAAGTACAAGATCAATACAATCATAACCACCATTCCTCTGTCTAATTGGTCAAACGCTGAGGATTTGATTGAGGCTGAATTCGCATCAGGAAGAGCCAAATCAACAAGCTTCCAATCCTGTTTTGACAAATTTGTTCGATGTTTCTCTTTAGTTTCCTCGTGCCTTTGTAGACATCCACAGATCCAAAAATATGCCTCAAAAGTGGAACGCTATCTGAAGACACCATCTATCAAGAAACAGTTTGAAGCACTTTATAACGACAAATGTGACGAAGAGAAAATTGAAAAGAACAAACGAAGGCTCAACCGACAAACACGTCTTATAAGCCAATCTGAAGTAATGCTGGAAGATCGAAATAGACTTTTAGAACTTGAAGGACAATTGAGCAACACGGAATCGTCCTCTGCGGCAGAATTAACACCACTGCCTACAACATCCTCTGCAAAAATTGAAATGAGAAATATTAAAGAAATAATATTCAGTCACGCTAAAGAGCTTCATCACCTTTATCAACGGGGCGATGATTTATCAACTGAGCAATTGGAAGCAATGTCGAAAGGCCTGTCTTGTATTCTAGATCTTGGCGAGCCAGAGAAAGAAGGCACTTTGAGATGCCTTTTTTCTGATGATTTGTGGACAAAATTAACTGCAAAATATACCAATCGTTTCAAAACTGCGCCATCAGTCATTGATAAATCATTGATAGATAAATGGAGCTACATTATCAATCTGTACAACCATCAAAACGGTGTTCGCAGGGCAAAAAATTTTTTGAATCAATTAAAGAGCCAAGACAATTTGAAGGATACCTACGAAAAGGTATTTGATTTCTATGAGGAGATACTGATTTTAGTAGAATCAAAGGAGTTTATGCTGAATACGACAAACGCCTCAAAAATTTCTGAACGAGATTATGTTTACCAGATTTGGTTACCTTTGCTCAGCAAAGTATTCAATATCAACAAAAACATAGTAAGAATCAAAACAGGTGAAACCGTCCCAGAAAACACAACTGAATCAAAAGCCAATTTGTATTTCAATCATACAAATATCGTTGGTTTCAAGACTGATTTGCGTATACTTGTTGATTTTGATGAAGATGAGTTTGATTTAGTATGTGGTGAAGGTTGTTTGCGCGATGCAACTAATAAAAAAGTAGGCAGTGATATTAGTAAGCTGGCAAGAGAAGGAAAGGAAGCAGAAGTAGCAATTCAACAAATATACAACAGTACAGGCAAAGATTCTATCAAAAGCAGAGCATGGTTGTGTCGATTTATTGGTCCACAATGTATTTTTTCCACCCTTCATGCAACAAAGCACCAATACCATGTTATTATTCCTGAATTCAGTTTGTCCTTCCCCACTAGCTTTCTTGGCTCAGATGGTATCAACATGATCAAATGTTTATTTAGTTTTCGTGACAGTGTTGAAAGAGCCGCTCTTGCTATAAAAAAAATTCTTAGTGAAAACAAAGAAAAGATTACTACAGCAAAAAACGCCAGTGGGCGCTTATCTTTCTCTCCTGAAAGATTAAACATTAACCTACAACCAACATGGTTCACTCCTCCCCGCGCTGATAGAAGTTTATCAAGAATCCCTAGTCATGTAGTATTTGAAAGTGGTATAGAAAGTGATGATGATAGCCAAGATGATCAAGAAGAGTGCAGCCAAAAAGCAGATGTATATGGTTTCATCAAGACTAAAACTGGATGGTTTAGCACAGTCGCTAATGCAGAGTTTACAACACACCCATATCATGTTTAGTAATTTTTTTTTCTAATAAATCACGTAGTCTTTTTATGTATTGTTTTTTAAGCAGATACTCTCAACTGTATTGTTGTTGTCAGAGAGAAAATATCACGGCTTGCAGTCGTATACTCAGATACACAAGGTGATTGATTATAAGAATAATATCATGTCAGTCGATATTAAAAACAAGGGATTGTTCATGCACAGACAAACAATTAATCACTAAGAGGTCAAAATACTGTTGAAACACTAGGAGTTTCTTAATACAATAGTTATCTCACTGTACGTTTTTTAATACAAAATAAACCTTCATTGATTAACTGATAAAGAAATGTGTATATAGTTTTGTCGAGGTGTTTATACAAAATTCCCCATGGCACAGTCTTATTGCGGCAGTTGTCATGGTTCCACTACGTTGTAGCAAATTCAACAAACATTTAGTATCAGTAGTAATATCTGTAGGTTTTGTAATTAAAATGGCCCACATACCATGTATATATCTACGAATTTCCTTCTAACTGGAATCATAATGAGAAGACAGATTGTGAAGGAACGCCGAGTTTCTTGAACTTCAAAAGAGGAATAAGCAGCATATCAAGTTCGGAATGCCATCCTACCATGCTTACTAGTCCGAATGTTAGGATTTCATTCCTTTTTATAACATTATAGTCCTAGAAGTTGAACAAGATTTATGCCCTTCAAACGTTCGGCCAACTATCCTATAGCTCCTTCCAACCTTGAGTTATAGCATAACCAAGGAATAAGATGGCATGTGAAACGAAGCAGTATAGCTGAGCTACTAATAAGAATTCGCTGCTTTCTTTGCAAACAACATATCAAGTTCGGAATGCCATCCTACCATGCTTACTAGTCCGAATGTTAGGATTTCATTCCTTTTTATAACATTATAGTCCTAGAAGTTGAACAAGATTTATGCCCTTCAAACGTTCGGCCAACTATCCTATAGCTCCTTCCAACCTTGAGTTATAGCATAACCAAGGAATAAGATGGCATGTGAAACGAAGCAGTATAGCTGAGCTACTAATAAGAATTCGCTGCTTTCTTTGCAAACAACATATCAAGTTCGGAATGCCATCCTACCATGCTTACTAGTCCGAATGTTAGGATTTCATTCCTTTTTATAACATTATAGTCCTAGAAGTTGAACAAGATTTATGCCCTTCAAACGTTCGGCCAACTATCCTATAGCTCCTTCCAACCTTGAGTTATAACATAACCAAGGAATAAGATGGCATGTGAAACGAAGCAGTATAGCTGAGCTACTAATAAGAATTGGTTGTTGCCCTCTCTGACATTCAACAAGTTGCAAGAAATACCTAAGGGTAAGCATGTGTAATATAAAATAGCGTTAGTCAATATATAACAATACACGGGCATGACCGCTTGACCTTTTTCGTAATGACAAATAATCTAGTAGAGAACAGTGTTGAAATATTTAATTTCACCCTTCGTAGCTTTTATTTTTTCATGGTGACGTAACGCGGCGTTATTTCAATGTCAGTAGTGATTTGCAGGTAGAATCATCCTTTTCAAGGAGTAATTTGTTTTCAGCAAAAGTCCAAAAAATACATAAAACTTCATTTTTGCCCATAACTCGCTAGTCAAAACTGCAATGTATTTACTTCATTTGACTTGTGTGGGTGCAATGCCCATGTGTGCTTTTCGTCTATTCACAATTTGTTGGTTCAAATTTTGCCAGGCATAACCATCTCTTATGCCAGTGTTCTGTTGGTGATAGCCTGCCCTCTCCATGGCAGTAAACTGGATGTCAAGATTGTGATTAATAGACTCGGATCTTTTGTTTCCTGAGAGAACAGTGACGGGAGATAGCTAGCTATGCCAATGGATAATACCCCCGATCCATTCTTCTGACGCTGTTGACACTATCATCTTAGAGGGTGGTTTTATACCAGTATGCTTTTCTCCTTACTCGCCTGAATTCAATCCTATTTAAATGTTTTGGAAAGTGTTGAAGGACCAAGTCAGAAGAGGTAAATTGACAGATGCGGAAACAGTTTCTTCAAGAGTAATTGAAGGCAGCGAGGTTATTCTTGCTGGACACATACAAAATTTCATCCAGCACTCGACCGATGTATTCTCCAAACGCTTGAATAAAGAACATTTGTAATCGTTTTAATATTTGGTCAAATTATTTTCTTAAAAGTGAGTAATTTATTCTTGAAATGCAAACACACAAGTGTCAAAAAAATGGGCGGAGATTTCAAAAAATCGGTAAAATGAGATTGGCAGCGCTGTACACAAATTCTAAGGTCTTTGTTTGCCTTTGTAGTTTGCATTTAATAAAAACATTCTACTAAAGACTAGCAAACCAGGAGGAATAATTTTTTCAGCAGGGTTTTCTGGTTGCGTTAGTGACAGCCAGTATTTTAATCCACGTCTCATATTCTCTTCATCTTGGTTTACTGATCTCATACCGCGTTCCTCACAAGCATGACTGAGATCTTTCATATCCAAGCTATCAACGAAATTGTCTTTTACAAGAAGCTATAGATGATGGTGAGTATTCTTTACTTTTAAAACCAGATTTCCATACCTTGTCATCTTGTTCAATGTATTCCATGTATTTGGAAAGTCTATTCTTAAGAACAAATTGAGGTCCAAGGTCGCTTACACCCATAAATCTGATGTAAAGTAGCTTGTAAGAATTACTGCTAAACATTAAAAACCCCTTTAGTGTTACCTGCAATAAGCGCTTAAATGTCTTCTATCAATGCGGGTCAAATCAAAATCATAAGCAAATTGTTTTGCTAGGCGAATGAATTTGGATCTTGTCAAGAAATCGTCTGGTGTGATCTACTCGATATATTAAAAAAAGACTGTGGTTTTATCAACTATGAAGGCTTTACCCCTTCTACGTCGTCAACTGATTTCAAAACATTAAGGGACATTTTTTGACGTGCTTTGTCTAACTTTTCACGTTGCTTTTGCTACATGCATTTCGTTGTTTGTCGACTCTTTCATAAGAAAAAAAAAATATACAACTTACAATTTGATTATCTTTAAGGCAAGTACTAGGGATCATACTGGGAACATAAATGACCCATAAAGGAATCTAAATAGACACATGTTAGTGGCTTGTCTTTCAGTATCTTTGTGAGTTTACCGATTCAGGTAGAATCATAAAGATGATGCCAAAGGGAATAAGTTTCAACATATCCTTTTTTGTTTGATGAATCAATTGGAACTCTGATCTGTTTAATTCGTATTTTTCAGTGATTAGCTTCTTCTCTAATTCCTTGACCTTTTTGTTATTGTTCCAAATCAACTTGAGTCCATCTTTGTAGAAGCGAATCAGGTCCTTGGAATTTTGGTATAGTTTACCAAGACGGGCACCGATAGTGAGTTTTTCTGTTTGTTGCTGGTTATTAAAGTGAACCATACTAGAGGAGAAAGATCGCAAAGCTAGTGGTTGAACTGCACCCAAGCATTTAAGATTAGAATGGTTGACTAGAGGGCGATAACCCAAACGAATGGCAGGTGCTACTCTATAGTTTTTATGTGTAAATACATTAGATGAGCAAGTTTGCTTATTTTTTTGTTGTACCTAGCGCTTGTAGCCACCGACTTTCGTATAATGGAGAAGGACATTTCTAAAGTAACGAAACAAAAGGGTTGGTGAAAGTGAAATTCTTAAAAAGGAACACTTCCCCTTGTCAATGCTGAATTTCAAAATTTCGGGTGGCGTTTTTTGGTGTGTCCCTGATCGGAAGAATAAATGAGTCAAATTACTACACGCTAATAATGCGCTTCAATGGTTATAAATGTGTTGCACAGAATGCAACAAGCACCAAAATCAGAAGACTGCCTTCTGCTACTAAAAGCAAGCGTTCCGTCTTTTGCAGGTACTATGCATTATCAAGGTAATTATTCCTTTTGAGACGACTCACTTTTACTGATGTTGTAGTTCTTCAGTTTTTAAAGCCCTTTAGCGCTAAGATGTTTAACTTTTTCTCAGAATAGTTATATATATATAATCTCACGAAGAGTGACGATAAAAGTCCATGTTTACGCATGTAGTTATTCAATAAGAAAGCTGTTTCCATTAATATGAAATAGTGTTGCATACTATGATGTGTGAAAAAAAAAAAAAAAAAAAGAGACTGTTGCTGTATTAATTTTTATATACGGGAAAAGCCGATAACGTTAATTTTCTATCAAACGTAGCTTTAATAAATTATCAGTCAGTAATAATAGTGTAAGAGGTATATTTTAAGAGAATCGGATGTGTTTTGTGTGAGGGTTTTCTTGAAGAGAATAAGCAGAACGTTTCCTCGAGGATGCTTGTAAAATGGGTATATTGTTATTATCTTCTTCTTCATAATTCATATCAGGTATTTCTGGCATCAGAATAGAACCATCTTCAGGATATTTATAAAGTGAAGGTAAATTGAGTTGTATTTCGGGTAAATCTTCGGGTGATTTGATAGGACTCGCAATATCTGGAATGTCACACTTTTTTTTTTATGTTGTGTTAGTTCAAAGAAAAGACATATATACAAATAAGGGTACCTTATCTAATGCTGGAATATCCATATCTTCTAATATCATTTGAATAAAATCACACATGTTTCTTTCAAATAAATAGAGTGGATAAAGTTTTTCCAATTCTTTAAAATGTTCTTCCAACGTATGATTTTGCTTGATTTCAATAAACTTTTACATAAAAATATGTGAATTTACATTAAATTATTGGTCAAGTCTTTCTATGTACCTCTTTTTCTCGTTTACGAACTTGTAATTTAAACAAGTACATGGTTCTTGTCTTTGGGAAAAGTAAATGATGATCTGCGGCTTTAACGTGCCAAATATCGTCATTATCTTCTTCTTCCTCTTCCTCTTCCTCTTCAATAAAGTCTTCTTCCTCTTCGTCTTCCACGTAACCATAAGAGAATATTTCATAAATGGTTTCGAGGCCAGTTTTTCCATCGCACATGTAAGCTTGAATAGCAGCTTGAGTAAGCAAGTCCAAGAATAAATCATACCATCGAGGAGGCATACCACCACCCATGACAGGTTGACCAGCAACAGACAATGGTCTTATTTCGTGATGATTTGCGTCTAATACAGCTCTTAATTTATGGGCGCTTGTCTTTAAGAAACAAGGTATTGCTTCTAATAATCCAGGGCCATGTTGATATGAGGAACATCGTTGGCATTCTGGTTTCCGGTGTCTTTTACAGTATAAAGGTGTAAATGGCTTTGAAAATAAGGGGTGCTGTTCTTCTATACGCCTAGGATTAATAATAAGAGGTGTTGAAAACGTCACATGGTTTGTACGTCCTATCGTTAAGTTTGTCAGCTGGCAAAGATTAAGTCTTTGTTCAAATTTAGGGTTCAATTTTCGTTTATCTGATTTCGTATCTTGCTTGTTAGAAGAGAGAAATCCTTAAAGTTTATTTTTCTTTATTAATAATCAATCAGGTTTCATTTTTCTGTCTTATAATACCTTCAATGACAGATTCAATGACGTTCTTTTTATCAGGCTCTTCTTCGAATGAAAACGCTTTTTGAAGTCTACTTTGAATTGATTGATAAAACAAATGATCCAATATTAAATTATTGGTGGTAGAAGCATTTGCTTGCTGTTGTTGCTTATTATCTTGAGTCATAACAACACGCTCAAAAAGGTTTTGTATAAAGGAAAGAAAAGAAACAAAAAAAAAAAAAAAAAAAAAAAAAAAAAAAAAACTCTTAAATTTGATAATATTCCCCCCCCCCCCTTTTTTTTTTTTTTTGAAAAAAAAGAAAATTGCGGGCAGAATTGCCCACAATAAGTTTTTCGGCTAATTTCAAAATGGCCGACTTGTATTAAAGCTTGATCCCCGGAACCTGATATAGAATATGATACCGTAGTCGCAACATCCCATGAGAGTGAAGGGAAAGGCGCAAACCCGGAGAAACAACAACGATGCACATACTAATTTTCTTTTAGTTAGTACATATGAAACTCCTTTCTTCATTAAGATACATTTTTCTTTGTTATATCGGGAGAGAGATAAGAAAGTATTGTATATACATCCCTCAAGTAAGTTGCGTCCATAATAAGATAAGGAGTTTTTCCTATGATTTTCTCAGGACAATTATTATTAGTAGTGACTCTTAACAAAGCATGCAGCCCTTGTTTAATGAGAACGTAGTACCTTGAAACAATAGTATGATAAACCAGAGTCACCTTCTATTCTCTTTAGATGATGTACTCAAAACAAGAAAATCTTGTGTAAAATACTTGACATTAATTGTCAAAGAAATATAGAGACGCTCTGTTGCTTAATGGCGTCTGCTTTAAGCTGAGACATAAATAAATAACAAACAAATACAGTTGTTACACACTACTGCTGTTATCAATTTTGTAAGAGTAAAACGTTGTCAACATATCAAGGTGCAGCTATAAAGAGAATAAGTTGAGCTACAAACAAAAGATAAGACTTTAATATTGATACGTCAAGTTACATGAATGTGTATTAATAATTAGGTATAGGATAAAGTGGCGTTTTTTTTTTTTTTTAGAATTGATGATATTCCCAAGTCGTTTTGGCAAGTTTTGTTGCAGTTCACTATGAGGCTTTGTATTATCTTTTTGTTTATTATCTCAGAAAGTCCTTCAATATTTCTGGCTCTTTCATAGACAGGACCTCGGTCATAATAGTTATCTTATTAGTAGCCTAACCGATCATCTTGAATATTTACAATAGCTTGATAGCTTAGTTGTAAGATTCAAAGCCAAAGTTAGCTTGTTAAGACCAAGAAGAATTAGATACGCTATACTTATTTACCAAGTTTGAAAGCAAAGACCCCTTCTCAATCTGTATCTTTAAAAGGGTTTATAATATCCTTTTTTTTTTTGACAGATATTCACTTTTAAATCGTCATCAATTTTATAAAGGTAAAAAGGCTCAATACTGCCCAACTAACTTTATGAAACTGCCGTCGTCATCTTTGCTTTTTTCAAGATAGCAAGGGATTAGAAGGGTGCGGCGTTTCTCAAATGATACGATGGCTCTTGGGAGGGGAGGGGGGCTTTTATCTTTCGCTTTCAAGCTGAGTTCTTGTTGACATGTACCATGAAGAGACTAAATAGTAAGCTACTATAGTGGTCTCCCGTTTAACTTCATTCTTTGTGAGATAACCAATTAGCCAACAAACGCGCAGTTTTGCTTCTAAAGGACTCTTTGAGAATAACAAAGAGCAAACTGGCAACATTCGCGTATATAGTATGAATGATGTCACGTTAATAATTTAGATTCTGGCGTCTAGATAATTAGTTATTATGCAACCAAGTTGTTCCTCAAGTTGGGCTGATTTCGGAAGGGAAAGCTTATCATGATTTTAACTCCTGATTTAGATATTTTTCCTTTGTGATATTCATGTGTTGTGGTTAGCCAATGGGAATGATATTCTTTGGCGCACTTTATTATACATATATTATATACATATGAGGAGGAGCCAGTCCAATTTTTTATTTGTTTGTTGTAGTATTTCTTTTTTTGTTAAACCAAAGTAAAGGTAAAAACAGTAAATTTTGATAAAAGAGTAGATATTTAAAAATGAATAATGAAGAGAATTGATGATTTAAAGATGCTATAAATTGAATGACAAGAGACCATAAAATATCATCTTCTTCTTGTTCTTGATAATGATTGAATGAAACAGGGTATTCAGGTTGGTATTCGATTTCAATGATTTCTGGGTTAAAATGAACTGAAGAAGAAGAACTACTACTAAAACTAGCATTTCTAGAATAGGAGCGTGTGCTATGATAACATTCTTCTACTTCTACTTCTTCTGGATCGGAATAACTCGGTAATACTAATACTGCTTGAGTGACGTTACTTTTTGATTTCAAAACAGGTTTAAGGACTTGGAGAGATGAAAAACTATTTATAGATGATTGTTGTTGTTGACAGGAAGATTTTACTGTATACATAGGTCCATATAACCCTATCATTTATTATTATAGATAATGATTAGTCCCTGTATACATAATAATGTTAGTATGTATTTTCTTTACATGTGATATCAGATTCTTTTTGCCAACCGACTATCGATGGATCAATCAAACTTTTTGTAGACATTGATCTCCACAAGGCATTCTTATATCGAATCAGCTTGTAATAGTCAGAATTGTTAAACTTCTTTTCTTTCATGTATTTGGAACGGTGATTTTTTTGAAATTCTTTGATTGTTTCTTTATATGTTTCTATCAGGTCTTCTTCTTTTGACCATTGATGTGATAAATAATCAACACAGTATCCAGCTTTCATATTTCTTAAAGGGGAAGAAACGAAAAAAAAAAAAAAAAAAGTGAAGAAGAAGAAAAAAACAAGATCTTTTTTATATGTACTAGAATGGAGTAACTCGGATCCGATACTTATATTCCCATAGGAAATTCTAATGCAAGCACAGACCGCGTTGCACTAAAGGCTCTTTCAATATAACAAAAAAAAAAAAAAAAAGCTCAATTATCCTTATGAGTGTACATATTAACTGTAATTCATATACGTAGATGTTCATAGCATAGGCATAGATGTATACATAGGTCTATTTTCGCAATTAATATAATGTACCTATGTATATTAACGAACTAGTAAAGGTTCTCCCTCTATCTTTACTCTTTATAGTAAACACATAAAGCCCTCAAATTTTCTCACCTTTTACTTGCTAATCTAGATCCAGACTATTACACAAAAAAAAAAGATGGGCGCTCATTTTATTATAAATTGTCGCATGTTGGGTGCGTACTAAACACACGATTCTTCATGATACCATTCACACTCTCTTCACAAAGCAGAATTGTATTGTGATTTTAATCAAAACAAAAGATAAAAAAAAAAAAAAAGCTTATGTATCTATTTATCTATCTACAAATCTTTGTTTGGAAGATAAGTAAAGGCCCCTCATTCTATAAAGCGTGTTTGTACTCTTTGAGTTACCTCACCCACAACGAAAACAAGTCACAGCTTTATTACTAGTTCTTCGAATATTAACATGTGAAGCCTTATTAACAAACGATCAACCCCTGAATAACTGGATAAATAAGTGCTCTTTGAAGGTCACTCAGCTGACCTGTCAGATCTCAATGATCTACTTCATGATCTTGAAATGACAATGAATGACTTTCGAATACATTCCGAGCTTACTGTACCTGAATTTGTATGTTAAAGAAAGAAATACTGCGGATTCAATAAAAGTTCTATAGAACTGCAATTTTATGCGATCAGCTTATCATGGCCGTGAATATTTCGAAATGGGTCTATGAAGCCAGTATATTTCTCCATCAAGGCTCTTCAAAACAAGCATAACCGAGTGCCAATAAAGTGATTTACAACGTACACTTAGTATCCATTGTCAGTTCCTGGAAGAGCAAAAGCAGTGTATTAGAATTATTGAATGCCTGCTCAATAGTTGAAACCGCAGATACCAATACAGCTTGCTGAAATGCATCTTCGTCTTATCTGAAGACCAATCATCATATGAATGCGCATTGACGCAATTTTTTAGTACCTTTTCCTTCGCATCTTACTCTCCTTAATGTCACTGATCATAAAAAAAGTAGCGATGAATGCGATTACTAGAGTGCTACCCTATTTAAAGCGTTTTATTTGTACACGGTACATCCAAAACAACATCCTGAGCCACGTAAACTCGTGTGTCCCTTTTACTGTCTGATGGGGCTTTGCTGAACCTTTGCACAATATGATTTCTTTGTATGACAGTTCATAAGATAATAAACATTATTTCCCGATATAAACAATTATAAAGTAAAGAGACATACCAAAGCCCACAGATTGACAGTAAAATACCCCCTTTTTTTTTTTTTACTACTACAATTTCCCCTTGAAATTCTTTTTCAACTAATGTAACTATAAGCACATTAGCCTTTGGAGCTAGCTAATATTATTTTTGGATACAATAACAATAAGCTTAAAGAAGCTATATCGCAATAATCTAACGATACGTAAGCTAGAGAGATATACCTTCATAGTGTAAGAAGGCTAAGAATTAAAGTATTTACAATCGCATATCACATCTTCCAACTTTGTTTCACCAAATTCGTGATTAAGTTAGGTGTTACAGTCATGATGCCATTCATAGCCAATTACTTATTTACGTGGTTAGAAATGCAGCTTCTACAGCTTTTTAGACTATAGGACTCCGTACTACAAGTTGGGCATTGAGTAAATTGACTCGGTCCTAAACACATCTATTACTAAAATACTTTAGTTCTTATTCTTAATGAAAATTATCATGTGATGGCTATAAAGTGAAATACGTTGAACTGTTTCAGAAGCACAACAACCCTTATATACTATATATACATAATTCCCAACGAATAAATAACTTTTAGTTGTGGTGTAAAATCCTTGTATTAATAACCCAACAAAGCGGTCAATTTGCTTTGAAGAAATTTCAATAAATATTTTATTGAACAAGACAGCAAGGGTTACTAGGAGGATGATAGATTCCTTCATCTTTTTTACCTTCAATGCGCATATAGACTTCATTGTTTGAGTTAAGATGTTGCTTTTGCTCCCAGAAATCATTAGCGTCGTAGGGAGAAGTATGAGTGAAGCTAAAATCAGTAATACGAGCGGTTTTACCTGCAGTGTTCTTGGCAGTAAAGTTACCATAATAGCCTTCACGTTTAACTCGAGTTCCAAGGTAGTCTTCTAAGAATCCATAAGGCCTCATCAAATACATGGGCTGTTCCCGGGCAAAAAAAGACGCAATCAATCTCCAAGTCTTGCCTCCATCAATACTATAGTAGCCAGTAAAAGTGCCACCATTCTTTTTGAAATCAGGTTCAGCAGTCACCTTAAAGAAAACCGTTTCTCCCACTTTCCAGTCATAGTGCAAGTAGGCATGAGCACCTGTACCCTCACCACCGAATCCTTCTGCTGTTGCATTGTCTGCTTTAGATACTAAATCGACTATACTGCCATGGTCATTATCCCAGATAGAAAACAAAATACGACGTTCAGTTCCACGGTTATGTTGCATTCCCATATACCCATGATAGAAACCATTGGCCATCCAGTAACTTCCTTCAGTGTCACCACCAGCAGGGACGCGAATTGAGGAAACAAGCTCATTGATATTTCCAAAATTGGCAGGGATAGTCCATCTGTTATGGACAGCAACACAGTTGACTTGATAAATAGTGAAAGCAGCAAATACAACTGCAAAAAATAAGCTATTGAAATGCATATTCTTGTTGAGCTATTTTGACAGAAAAAAAAAAAGAAACTTTCAAAAAAGGGGTCAATGTTTATGTATTTATATACATGACATTGGGAATGTCAACTAGTTGAATTTTTTTTCAAACATGTAAACACTTTATTGATATGTAAACAAGAATATGACGAAGAAACACGTATGTACCTACATAAGTTTGCGTAGTTGAAACGTTAATATATTCTGGTATTCATGCATTTGTTGTTTATCGACTGTATGACATGCACGGAATGCGAAAAATAAAGATGCCACGAAAAAAAAAAGCTTAACCTTCTTAATACAAACAGAGACTTAGCAAGACGTCGTTTTATAAATCACTCACATAGGCTTACGTGGAAGTATAAGTGCAGAGCAGGGGAATGTATATGTGACGCACATATTTGATACAAAAGTCTTCTGAATAACGCGCGTTTATGATGTTTAACGAGGACTGGTAACAGTTTAATCTAAACTTTCAAGATATGATACATTAATGTTTTTTTTTTTTTTTGTATTGCAGAATAAAAAGAGTTATGTATATAACAAGCGTAGGTTTATTTAAAGAGAGTAAATTTTTTTTTAAAAAAAATGAGTCAAGTGTCTTTATGATTCACAGCAGGGATTTTCCGGGGGGATAATACCTTCATCCTTAGTACCACCAATGCGCTGATAAACCTCATTATTTGGAAGCACAACTTGCATCCATTCCTCGCTATCGTCTTGCGGTTTTGTATGTCTGAGATCATATTGAGTAATAGGAATGGTTTTACCCTCAGAGTTTGTAATTGTAGCATTTCCCCAGTAACCTTCGCGCATTACACCAGTACCAGCAAAGTCTTCTAAGAAGCCCCAAAGGCCTTCCAAGTAGTAGGGCTGTTTCTCTGCAAAGAAAGACGCGAGAATCTCCCAGTGTTGACCCTCATCGACACTGTAATAACCTGTATAAGTGGCACCATTTTTCTCTGTATCAATGTCAGCAGTCAGCTTAAAGTAGACGGTCTGTTCTGTCTTCCAATTATAGTAAGCAAAAGCATGATATCCTGTACCTTCACCACCAAAGGGTTCAACTGTGATATTTTCACCTTGAGATAAGGTATCGACTTGGCTTCCCTGACCATCGTCCCAGATGGCAAATAGGATACGGCGCTCGTATATACCGTTGCGTTGCATTCCCAAGTAGCCTTGATGGAAGCCATTAGCCATCCAGTAAGTACCTTCAGGATCAGAACCGGCAGGAACACGAATGGAGGAAATCATTTCTACAACGTTCCCAAAACCATCAGGAACAACCCATGAGTTATGAGCAGAAACGCAACAAACCTGATGTACAGCAAAAGAAGCTGAAAGAACGAGGGTGATTATATTTGAAAGGCGCATTGAAAGAAGAGAAATGTATGAATAAAAAAAAAAAAAAAAAAAGCTATAATGTTAATATTTATACATATCTTAAAGACAGTCAAGCATAACACGGAATAGAGAGATCTCCACATAGTTATGCGTGCGTTTTATTTGTTGACAGTTTCATATTGCGACTTGAACTGATATGTTATTCGCAAAGCGTATTACCAATGTTACCATACTACGAGCGCTATAATTTTGGAGAAGCGAACTTTGCCCAATTATGATATGAGTATGTTCTCAGCTATATCAAGATGCTTCTTAGAAAAAAAGCTTTCGTTAGTGTCCTTTACTCTCCTAAATCGTAGAAAAACCGGCTTTATTCATAAGGCATTTTTGTTACAATCAAGTATAACGTGTTTACCCCTTGAAAAGAATCAAACAATCAAAAGCCATCAGGTGATTGTGTATCCCGAAAAATCAGAATTTTTTTTTTTTCTTTTTCTTTACTCATTGTAAGATGACAAACGAAATGTCTTCCCGCATCATGTAAAAAAAAAAAAAAAAACCTATACTTCATTTTTATCTTTGTCTTTCTTATCTTAGTTGTTGTAATGTAGGCATTTTAACTCTGCTCGAGAAGAAATAGATTATTGGAGAGCACATGCAGAAAGTTTAGAGAATACACTGCAAGATACTAGAGCTGCTTTGGATGAGTTCCAAATTTCCTCTCGCGAATTAGAAGAAGAACTTGAGAAAGAACTACAAACAACAGAAAAAGCTTATAATGACTTGAAGTCTCGTTGCGAGCACTACAAAAGAGACGCTGAAGACTGGAAGGTAAAGACGTCTTTGTGCATATTCTTGGTCACATATTTATTATTCTGCATATTAGTCGAAATATACGGAATCGAAGCATGAACAAAATATAAACATGGTTCAAATGCAAAGAGAAATTGACATTTTAAGAGCAACAGAGGAATCTTTTCGAAAGAAGATTTTGGAGTTGGAACTAGACAATGATGACTTGGAAAGAACAGAGAGGTAAAAAAAAAAAAAAAAAAAAAAAGGTGTATGTTTGTTTACTGGGTTAACGTTATGAGAATAAATACAGAGCTGCGACTTCATCCTTGACCGATCTCGAAATGAAATTAAACAAGGCAATTGAAAGAAACGTTATTCTCGAAAACGAAATCCAGGCCAAAGATAATTTGAATGAAAACAATCAAAGATTGAAGGACGAGCTAAATGGTAAAAAAAAAAAAAAAGAGAGTATGTTCTTGTCTGTTATGAAACTAACTTTCTACCTAACAGAGGTAAATTCTGAACTTTCTGTTTTACGTATTCAATATGGCAAGCAAGCAGAGTTTGTAAATGAATTGGAAAACAAGTTGGCTGAGGCAGAAAAGAAACATAGAGAACAGCAGCAGCAACAACAAAAGCAACTGCAACAACAGCAAGAAAGGTCGGGTACACCGGACAGCTCTAATAGCTTCTATGATCCTTATTCACGACCTAGATCTACCCGTCTTCCTCGTACTTCAACTAACGGAAGTCTCTCTAGCTCTTCTAATCCAGTGAAAATGGTACAAGAAATGGTCGGCCGTGTTAGAGTAAATATTTTACATTCATAAGGTCAAACAGATGATATGTATTAATCTCTCAAATATAGAGCTTAGAAGCAAGACTACAATCATGCCGTTCACTGGTTACTCCACTTTTGAACCCACCCCCTTCTTATAGTTCGTCCAATTATATTCATAACCGAGAATCTTACAGGCCTGATTCTCCAGATACAAGTAGCATTCGATCTGGTAGCCCTATGCATTTCTCGAATATTAAAGCAAGAAGACCTTCTGAATACATGAAAACCAACTTAGATACCACTGAATAATAAATATATCTTTCATGCAGAAAAAAAAAAAAGTTTATTAAGAAATACGCTTTTTCCGTTGCATTTCAATAGTTTCCACGGGCTGAAAAAGAGCTGGTTCTGGATGTGATAACATAGCAGAAGAGAAAGATGAATGGTATGTATTAGATTGAATGATGGAATCCACGAGTGGCGTATGTAATGTCGGAGAAGTAGGAGATTCTATTTCATCATACGTATTGTTGTGTCGCATGATACTTGCTGTTCTTCTTGGTATACTATTATGATATGTTAATTCTGATACGGGTAATGTATTGATAGATCTTTTTGATGAGACGCTAATGGATCTTTGTATACTATCACGTATTTGTTGTAACTGAGTATCGTCCTCGACCAATATCTTATTTGTAGGTTGTTCGGTTTGAAGCAATTGTTCCAGCAATTCTTCCGGTGCTGGTGCGACACAAACCAAAGGAAATACACCTTTCAGCCCTGTTGTGACATTAAATCCAAGTGCCCAGCCATCGTCAAAGTTCATGGCAACACACACAATATCTCCAACATGCAATCCTAACTCGTCTCCCATTTGTGGTGGGTAAGGGTGTTTTACTTCGTAAAATTCTTCTAATGGTGTTGCTGTCGCTGCTGTTGCTATGGTTGGCGTTATTGTTGTTGCGGGTGTAGTATCTATCATACTAGGCAATCTACTTGGAACTTGCTGTTTTTGAGAGTCGTAGTAACCTAACGCGCTTGAACTATCATCAAGATGGCTGCTTGTGTTTTTATCGGTCATCATGAATCCGTTGTACCCGCGCTTTGATGTGTTTTTATTTCTTCTAAAACAGAACCAATAGACAGCAGCGGCAACTGCAGCAAGAAATATTAGAATACCAATGACTACGCCTGCAATGCCGCCGGCTGATAATTTGTTACAGGAAAGTGAACTGCAGCAAGTGTCTGAATTTGATTTACAGTATGCACAAGCATTAGAGGTCGTATCGAAGCCACAATTATTAGGTTCATTGGCTAAACCATTAATACAGCTTGTCGTTCCATTGAGACCACTCCAATATATACAACTTGAGTTAAGGTTTACTAACTGATCTGCTTGTTCCACTTGATTTGGACACATGTCTGTATTGTCTGTAATTAGTTCTACGCTTTGAGTGTAATCAAAGCATGTCGATTGACAAAGGGGAGGAGGGTTTTTGTTGTAGTAGTAATTACAAGGCAAGGAAACTGTTGTATCTTGGATAAGTATAGCACACATATATGTAAGAGAATAGCGTGCGTAGGGTATCGTTGTAGTTGTATCAGCTTTATTTGTACATCCTAAGGATGATAAATAAAGATCTGGTGATGAAACGTAATTTCGTAAAGCATTGTCAAAAGAAGAAACATTTGTGACATTTTGCAAGAAAGTATATTGCGACTGGTTTAAGCCAACAAAGAAACTAGAGAAAGCTGGGCAAGTTACTGAGCCTTGTAATGACAAACAGTTATTATCATCGGGTGTTGTGTATTGTGTCGAAACTAATTTCAGTCTACTGCTTGACAATATTAGGGCTGCATATTTTAATAAACGTATCGACTTCTTCATAGTATTGACAAAACGGTAAAAAGGGGAGGATTGATGAACTAATACTTAAATAAGAAAAAATTAATTTTCTTTTTTTCTTTTTTTTTTTTTTGTTGTTGTTGCTATGATACCTTGTTGTTATGTAAAGATAACAGGATTTCTAATTAAATGAGGATGATGAAGATTAAAAAAAAAAAAAAAAAAAAAAAAAAAAGAGAGAAAGAAAAAATAAAAAAAGTATGACTTGCCACACGCAAAAAGTGTTGAATTACTAAATTCATTTATTTTGAGCCACTTTGTACTTTGTTCATCAGCCAAGGAAAATAGTATATTTTTGTGTGGCAAACGTTTAAACTCGTTTTCCAGGTACATATTGGCAAATTATCCAATAAAAAATTTGTGTGCAGCTTATGTTCAAGATTTTTTTTTCAACACCTTTATTGACTGCTCGAAATAAAATGGTTAACTTTTTCTGTGGGAGGTTCATCTAACGAATAGAGTATAGCATTACTATAGAATGTGTTCTCACATTTGTTTATCTCGCGACAATGGGCTTACCTCTTCTTCTTTGGTTCAATTTAGTTAAAATTGCTAACGAAAAAAACGCACAAAAACTATAGGGCACTATAATTAGGACTATGGTAACTTACGATCGTTCAAAAAGGAATTTTTTTACAAACTTGAGAGGTTTCATTCTTTGATTGATAAATACAAGTTTTTTGGGTAATGTGGCGAATCTTCTTTCAACATCTGGCATTTAAAGAAGTCTCCCGAAAATCGCCCCTAGATTTTCAATTGAGACTATTTTCTTTTGTATTTCACGACGATTGATCTTTTTCTTACTTTAATTATATGACAACGGTTCAATGTTTACAAGAAAAATGTAAACTTTCTTGTAAGTATCATATCTTGAAAAAGAAAAGTTAAAGCCACATCCTCTTATGTAGTTGTCCTGAAATAAGTTCATATTTTGACAAAAATGCTGACTTTTGGCAGGATTTCCCCTTTAAGACTCTGGTATTTTTTGTACGCTTAAACTGAGGCAAAATACGACAATAATTGCTACCAAACGTATAAAGGACACATAATATTAATTCGACTCAATCAATGTACAATAACCAACGCTCTGATTTTTTTTTTTTTTTTTTTTTTTTACTTTGAAAGTCTCTGCGAAGTAACCCCCCAAAGTGGGTGAAGTTTCCCAAAAAAGAAAACAACAAGCAAGCCTTCTTTTATATTTTTAAGCTGTGCGTCCAAAAATCTGCCCAACGTTCAGGAACTGATTTCCGGTGATTGGGAGGCTCAACTCCTATTTTTCATCATAAAAAAAAAAAAAAAAATAGACTAAATTAGGTAATCTTTTCCCTTTTTCTTCTTTATTATTATAATGTCAATAGATGATGACGATTTGGAAAAAGCTGGTACACGTTCCAGAAGACAATTAACAAATTCCAAACAGTATTCAGTCTATCCACCTGAAGCAGAGAAAAAACGTCCATCGTCTTTAAAATATTACAAACAAAAATCAATAGCTTTATGCCTCTTTGTACTTTCCATATTACTATTTGTTATATTTTTTTACTCTAATTCAACCAAACCAAAGAAATCCACACCATTTATTTTCAAAGACTCTTCACACTATAATGACTCCTCACAATTGACTGACTATACACACTTGACAAATTTACTCTCACAAGGTTTGTTGGGATCTTATAAAGTAAACTTTAATTAATTAAAAACTAGATTCGAAGCTGGATAATCCTATTACGTCCCGGTTTAATTTCAAAGATGATAAACACAGTTTTTTAAATCAGCTTGCAAAAGGATCTGGTCATACCTTTGATGAACTTCGAAGATTAACGAATAGCATCTCGATACCCATACTTTCACCTGGAATGAACGGCCAAAACAAGCGTGTACCTGTTACTGCTATAATTCACACAAACCTGGTTACACAACTTTACATACAACTTCAAGCCGTGTTAACTCAGTCTACTTTACCAGAACATATTTGGATCATTTGTAATACTGAAGAAAAGGCTGATGTAGAAGCACGAATTATGACGCTCGATAGAAGGCGAGTGAAGGTGATTGCTATAGATAACGACGATAATCAACAGTGGCTAAAAACAATGGCTTATGTTGCCACCGATTTCGTTTGGCTAATTGATCAAAATATTGCGCCTGGGAAACGATACCTAGAAAACCTACTCAAATTATCATCCACTTTACAATATAGGTCGGCACTGCTTGGAACAGAAGGCGCTTCACTCAATTTGAATTCAAAACGCCTAATTGAATGTATACCCGATACAATGCATTCCAGTAGCACTCAAATGAAAAGTGGATTTGTCGATATGATTAACGACAGTTGGCTTATTTATCGCTCATGGGTGCCTTATCTTTTAGAAGCACTGGAAAAAAGAACTTCAGATAGTGCTGATCCTTTACATGCATTTACTGGGCTTTTTATTAGTCGAACTCTTTATATGACAATCGGTGTCCCTTCTATCGCTATACCGACCGACCCAATTGAGCGTGCTTATTGGGGTGATGTCCGACTTCAAAAAACACAAAAATCTGAAACTTGTAAAACACTTGAAGACATCGTTCAGACCCTTAATACCAACGGACAGCTTATTTCCGACAATATTGGTTACAGAGGACTTTCGGATGACTCAAGCGAATCTGTCTTATTTTATGTAGATTCTGAAAGTGAGTTTGAAGGTTTGGTGCCACTCATGTGCCGGTTTGCATCTGCAAAAGACATTGATTTGCATATTGTCACGAGTGGTTCCACAAGAGGGGTCTCAGACCATCAAATCAAAGCAATCTTACAATCAAAGTGCAATAAGAATGACACGTTTGCTATGAATTTTGTGATTCACGATATTGGTGTCCTTCATGAACCTATCGCCTACAGTTTTGCTAAAGATGTTTTTCATCGATTGACGCGTGTTTTGGCAGCAGTACAGCCTCGTATTGCTATACATAGTGTGGAAAAGCAAAATATTGAACTCTATAATGGTATTAGAGCTTCAATGGATTACCTTCAAGTGCCCGAAATCCATTTGTTGTCCAAAGATGTACCTCATGCTCTTTGGATGCCCAATCTTCCAATTAAAACACTTACAAGTAAGCCTTGCCCAAAAATATTAGGGGAATATTGTATTAAAGCTTTTCACTTTAGAATGGAATTCATTTTCTATCAAGTTGATGATTACAACCGGAAAGAAACCTCATGCGCTTACACGATTACTTACATCTGCAACAAATGCGCATTATTTTGGAGACAACGTTGATCTGACCATTTTTATGGACTTTACGAGTGACTCAGTCACAAAAGCACTTGTAAACAATTACAATTGGAAAAAAGGCACCAAATACATTCGTCATCGCATCGCTGATTCACCTAAATCGTCTATATTCGTGGAGACATGGTATCCAACAAGTAACGATGAATACGCGATCATTATTACAGACGAAGTGGAACTTTCGCCACTCTTTTACATGTGGGCCAAATACGCAATTCTCCAATACCGATATATGGACCGAGACGATCGACTATTTGGCGTAAGTTTGTACGCACCTCGCGTGCTAGAGACAGACGCTTTAGGGCGTGGATTATTCAAAGCACCTTCGAGTACGTACTTGATGCAATGGCCCACTTATGCAGGGGCCGTGTATTTTCCTGAGCAATGGCGTGAGTTCCATGACTATATTACAGCAAGATTAGCAGATGAAAATGGCTTTGGTATGCAAGAAGTGAGTGTGCCCAACTTACGATCAAGCGATTGGGTGAAATCTTGGCGACGCTATTTTGAAGAACTTGTATACTTGCGATCCTATGTGATGGTATATCCTTCAACTAGTTTCAGTGCATTACATGTAGAACTGAAGAAAAAGAAACTTCGCGAGCAATTTGAAAATGCTGTTGCATTATACCGTGTGCCGCTTACACAAAATTTAGAGATGGAATTGCTTCCGTTAGATCAGTTGCCTGTTCTTGACATTTGGGGAAAAATATCTACGTTTGATGACTTGGAGCAGAGGGGATCGGAGTTGCATGACGAGATTTCCGCTTGTCCACCAAACATGGCTCAAGAGGGACGATATGATCCAACAGATTTATTATGTCCTTTTGCAAGAATTGTTACGGTCTCTTTAGAAAATGAAGACGATCCTATACCTGATTTACCAGAAATGGATGTTAATGTTTATAGTTAATTAATAAAATAGTATATACAGTTTTTATTTTTGTAAAACAAACATTAATATGAGAAGCATGGTTATGAAAAGTGTTGTGGTTGCAATTAGAACAGTTGAGCGACTTGCAGGAAAATAGCCGCTTATCATTGCCACCTGAGCATGGAAATAGCGTATGAATGCAAAGATTAAGAATAAGATACTAATAACAATGAACAGTACACCTATCAGTTGACCATTAACGGCGTGTTCAATTGAATGCGAAAAAGATTTTTCCAAGCGAAATAATTGTGTGAGTCCTATTCCAACAGAGATAGTAGATAAGCTTGTTCGGAGCCATGCTAAATACGTGCGTTCATTCGCTATCATTTATGGACATGTAAACAAAAAAATGGTGAAATAAATTTACTAAATGAGGTTATCTACATACCTAAATGATCTCTTGCGACGCTGCCTTTATTTTCTAGATAAATGGAGGTTGTGTAGTGCATAAAAAACGTTTGCCAGTATTTATAAGAAAACATGGAGTGTTGATGGTCCGCATTGATCTTGCTGTCAATAATAGTGGTGGTGGATTTTCGAGAGGCAATCGACAAAGACTGACTATGATTTCTACCTTTCTTCTTTCTATGCCTACTACTATTTGTATTGTTTTCTATTGTAGCCTGGTAACTACTTGTTTGTTGGCTCGACGGTAGTATTAATGAACATTCATCTACAGCCATATTTCTACACGGTAGTAAAAGAAAGAAAGAAGTAAAAATAATAATACAAAAAACCCCCCCAGAAAGGTCGATTTGATATAGGAATCCAGGAAACTCATGGTGTAACTGCAGTTATAAAAATATAAAATTTCTGATGCAAGCCTCTTTTTTTTTTCCCGAAGATAATACATATTCATATAATAATTCTATTTTATTTTCAATAATTAAGCAGATCTGAGAGCATCAAGGTTCTCCTTGACGCGCTTCATGTATTCAGCAGTAGTAACGTAGTGTTCAGGTTTGAGACTATGAATTGGTCGGTTATTAAATCAATCACAAATATTGCGCAATTTCTAACTCTGTGTAAACTTACTTTTTGCCATGAATGGTCAAGGCCAAATCCTTTGTCATGACGTTGTCTCTTTGTACAGCATCAATACAAGCTTGTTCGAGATCTAAAGAGAACTTCTTCAAAGGACCATTGTTATCAAGGTTAGCACGGTGGCTTAAACCTCTAGACCAAGCAAAAATAGAAGCAATGGGATTAGTAGAAGTGGGGTTACCCTGTGTTTCAAAAATAGAAAAAAAAGTTATACATCAGCTGTCAAAATCATGCATGTGTGTGTGTGTGTGTACCTTTTGATATTCACGGTAATGTCTAGTAACAGTACCGTGAGCAGCTTCAGCTTCCATTGTCTTTCCGTCAGGAGTAACCAAGACGGAGGTCATTAAACCAAGAGAGCCATAACCTTGAGCCAAAATATCAGATTGTACATCACCATCGTAGTTCTTACATGCCCAAACAAAACCACCCTTTGATTTGAGTGCTTGAGCAACCATGTCATCAATTAAACGATGTTCATACCACAAGCTCTTCTTTTCAAATTCTTGACGATAATCCTTTTCATAGATATCAGCAAAGATATCCTTGAAGCGACCGTCGTATTTCTTTAAAATAGTGTTTTTAGTACTCAAGTAAAGAGGCATATTTTTAGAGAGAGCCATTTGGAAACAGCTGTGAGCGAAACCACTGATAGAATCGTTGGTGTTGTACATTGCCATGCCAACACCACCGTTTTCAGGGAAATCAAAGACGGTCCACTTTTGGGGTTCGGAGCCGTCTGCAGGAGTGAATGACATTTCAAATTTACCGGCCTTGTCAGTGACAAAATCAGTTGAACGATACTAAAAATGATATATTTTATCAATGTTTGTGTAATCAAAAAAACTAATGGGATTAGGCTTACTTGATCACCAAAAGCGTGACGACCAATAACAATGGGTTCCGTCCAACCAGGGACAATACGAGGGATATTGTCCATAATAATAGGTTCGCGGAAAACAGTACCATTCAAAATGTTACGAATAGTACCATTGGGGGACTTCCACATCTTCTTCAAGTTGAATTCTATGCAATTTATCAACAACCGAATTTGGACTTTTTTTCGACTTCTCTTCTTACCTTTAACACGAGCTTCATCAGGGGTAATGGTAGCACACTTGATACCAACATTATACTTTTTGATAGCTTCGGCAGCATCAATGGTGACTTGGTCATCGGTCTATTAGTAATATAAGTACATACCCCGTTGTTCACGTTACTCTTATTATATGTCTTACCTTGTCACGGTATTCCATACCAAGATCGTAATACTTTGTTTCCAAGTTCAAATAAGGGAAAATAAGCTTGTCTTTAATATCTGCCCAAATAATACGAGTCATTTCGTCACCGTCTAAATCAACAACAGGATTGTCAACGGTAATGCGAGAATTACTAGTGTAATTGGCTTTGGCCATAACAGGACGAGCTAAAGCGGCACCAGCAGCAGTGGCTGATTTACGGGCAGCAGTTTGAATAGCAAGCATTATTTTTGGTTTTTGTATAAAAAAAAAAAAAAAAAAAAAAGAAAAAGAAAAGAAAAGAGGTATTAAGCTGAAAATTAGAAGAGTTATGTAAGATTTGAAATTATGAGTCAGAGAAGCAGTGGTTCAATGAGACTCTCCACATTATAGTCGGATCTTCTAATTCCCCAATACAGTCTGTCCGGTACAAATGAGAAAAAAGGCATGAAAGGCTTTGATTGGTTGGTGATTTAAGGTTTTAAACAGCAAAATCGGACAGAAAATCTTTATCTAATCTATGATCTCTTAAAATCCATATACTGGAAATACGTGTTACCACAGCGAGAAAAAGTGACCAGATCTTTTTATTATAGAAGGGGCCTCAGATAGAGCTAGAATATGTTGCAGAGTAATTGACAATCGGCCAGCTTTGTCAAGTAATGTAAATAAAGAGATGAGGCATTTATTTCAAGGCACTTCGTCCTTTAGCAGCACACATAAATAGAACCAGCATTTATCAATTATCGAAATAAGCAGATGGTGCTGTGAAAAAGAAGCCTACAAAGAAAAGAAAAAGCTAGATGATTCAGGGACGAGTTTCAACTTTGAAGGCGGCTAATCATTGCTGATCTTGAAGACGCTATCACACCAACTCTGTAGATGGTCCCACATCAACGTAGCTGTGCTTAAACAACATTGCTGTATCAGGGAAAAAGTAGATCAAAACTCCTATAGTTATGTGCCTATATATCATCTAGTGAGAATGCATATTGATGTCATTTCAACACAATGAATAGCCTTGCTGTCAAAGTGAATTGATATGAGCGAAATTCAGGTATACTGCTGCCTTCTTATTGTGCTATGTATTTAAAGACTCAGTGCGGCTTTTTTTAATAGCTGAATGATTTGTGTAAATACCTAATAATTGCTCTCCTCTCCAAATCAATTTATTTCGGTGTCAAGCATTTTGTTATATTATGCAACGTAAAAAATGATTTTTGAGTTTGCTCTCAACACTTACCTACCTAGGCTAGAATTTACCCGCCCCTTCATCTCAAGGCGTGACTAGGTCATGTGTACCTTACACCTAAGCATATTTTTTCCCTTCTTTCTTTAACAAATACATTAAAGTAAATTACCTACATTTTAATTGACGAACAATGTCTAATTATCATTTTCCTCTTTTTATAGTATGGCTGATTCTGCTGCGGCCGGTAAACGTGGTATGACATTAATGAGATCAACTTTCTTTGACAATGGATTGATAACAGTTTTTTTTTTTTTTTTTTTTTTTTTTTTTTTTTTTTTTTTTTTTACCTTTAGGACGTGGGGGTTTTGGACGTGGTCGTGGTGGACGTGGACGTGGACGTCGTGATGCTGAAAAGAACGAGTGGATTCCTGTTACCAAACTTGGCCGTCTCGTTAAAACTAACAAAATCAAGTCTATTGAGGAAATCTATCTTTTCTCTTTGCCCATTAAGGAATATCAAATTGTTGATTACTTCCTTCCTAAGCTTACCGATCAAGTCATGAAGATCATGCCTGTTCAAAAGCAAACCACTGCTGGTCAACGTACCCGTTTCAAAGCTTTTGTCGTTATTGGCGACGAAAACGGTCATGTCGGTTTGGGTGTTAAATGTGCTAAGGAAGTCGCTACTGCCATTCGTGGTGGCATCATTCTTGCCAAGCTCTCGATTATCCCTGTTCGTCGTGGTTATTGGGGCTCCAACCTTGGTGAACCTCATACTGTTCCTTGCAAAGTCTCTGGTCGTTGTGGTTCTGTTATGTCTCGTTTGGTCCCGGCTCCTCGTGGTACAGGTATTGTTGCCTCTCCTACTGCTAAGCGTGTCCTTCAATTGGCTGGCATCACAGATTGCTACACTACTTCTCGTGGTTCTACCCGTACTCTCGGCAATTTCATCAAAGCCACCTTTGCTGCTATTGGCAATACCTATGGTTTCTTGACTCCTGATCTTTGGGAGCCCACCGAATACACCAAGGCACCTTACCAAGAATTTTCTGACTTTCTTGCTCAAAAGCAAAGAAAGTAAACCTTTTAGCCTCAAAACACCTTAAATAAACCTTTCTTTTACATGTATACAATGTAAAGTAAAATAAGCCTTCTGGTTTGTATAAACGGTAAATCATTTAGCATCATGTATATGGAAAGGTAGTTATTATGAATCATGCTTTATATGAATCATGGTGAATACAATGTAGAAAGACACCATCCTGTTCAATAGGCTGATGTTGTTTTACAAACCTATTAGACTCTATGTGACTAATTCTGCATTATAGGTAGTACGAAAATCATTATATGGAAAAACTGAATATAAATAGAAGTTGAAATTTTTCATTTTTGCATTTTTTATTCATAATTAAAACAAGAGACGGATGATGAATTTATTAACAACTAAACAATACGACACCGTGGAGGAGTATTTGGAGGATTTAGAGACAGAACTTTTGCGTGAAGAGTGTAAAAATACGTTTTTCTTATTGACTTTGAAGAGAGCGATTAGGGAAGGTGAAAAGACTCACTATTGCAATGCTATATGGAACGATCAAGGAAGGCTCGTATTTGCTTTGTTTTTGTTCTCCAACTCTATTATTTATGGTTCTCACTTATTGGACAATCAATTTGAAGCAGTAGATCAGAGCTTAGAGGCATTGATTTCACAAAACAAGTGTAAAGACTTGAGCTGGCTGCACGCTTTTCAGCCAGCTCTTAACCGAATGCAAACTTACTTGGCCGAGCACACGGATGTCAATCTCAAGCTCATTGATGAGGTATCTTGCTATGATATTAGAACTGTGAAATGGTCCAGTCGCTCGTTTGACCTAAAGAATGATCCGTTGACTCAACTCAAAATAGCAAATGACAGTTTGGACTTTATTGAACCATGGACGGAAGCATACTTGGACGAGACAACGGAATCAGAAAATATGATTCGCTTACCTACATCTGCCTTGGGTATGGAAGAGCAGATTAAAGAGGGTAATATTTACGTATTATACTATAACAATGAGCCTGTTTCTATGGCGTGGAAACGTAGGCCAACAAAAAATGGTATTGCTATCTCGCTCGTGTATACCCCAAAGGACAAACGTGGAAAGAGCTATGCCAATTGCTGTGTTTCCCTGCTAACTGAATTGCTGCTAAAAGAATATCAATACGTGACACTTTTTGTAGATAACAAGAAAAATCTTGAAGATAATCTGTACACCAGAATCGGTTATAAGCTAATCGGTAATGCCGCTAGACTACTAGTAACTGATATTCAGTACAAGAACTTGAAGAATTTTTGATTCACTTTGCATCTAATTAAATAAATAATAAACGTCAAATCCATGTATGCACAACAGAACCTCAAAGTAAAACGTTGTTTATTGATCAACTTATAAGGGTTTCTGCTATTTGTTTTTCTTTAAATTCTAGTTGAAAATCAATCATGTTATTGATGGCTTCGTGTAAAAGCTGGACTAGTTGGTAATTGCTTTGATCTGCCAATAGAAAACTAGGTGTCGACAGCAAACCAAACAATGACATTAGTTTACTAGAGGTAAGTTTTGATAAATTTTTCAAGAATGGCGATATGTGAACTATTATTTTCATTAGCGCTGAATAGTGTGGTGAGAGTACTACACCCCTTATTGATACAATTAGTGAGTAAATGCTCTAAATTAGCAATACATGTAAGAATGCGGGTTTCTTTGCGGCAAAAAAGCTCTTTACCAAGATCAAGTAGTCTGCATAAGAACCCAATAGAAAATTGGGGATTCTCATATCAACAGGGAGGCAATAGTGGCCCTTGAAAGTTTTGTTCAATTCGACAGCAAACTTCTCGTTAGATGATAGTTCTTGTAATATATATAAACATATAAGAGTAGGGCCCTCTATATATTTCAGGATTAGTTATAGACACGTAGTAAATACATTGTCTTGCTTACGTTGTTGCAGTTTGTTCTGGTTAACATAAAACAGTAACATGATCATTAAATCTAAAGCTCTTTCTGTATCTATAATGTAATTCGCGAATCTCTATATAGGATATAATGATTAATACGAACTCTCTATCTAACATATACATTGTTCTTTACATGGTTGAGTTCTAATAGTTTCCAACATAGCGTAATCATTTCCACATAATATTTAGAAGGGGCATTCGAGGCATTTAGGGTCTATAGCAAACATCAATTAAAGTTTGTAAACCGCTAGAAGCAGTATTCCGTACCTGCATAGGACTACTTAGAACTCTATGTATGCCGTCCATTAAAAATTGAAAGTCTTCTATTCTATGTAGCCTTGATAAATAATATTTAAAAGCGTTTTCTTTGATATTCATTTCGTTCTGTGATTTTACAAAGGAAACTGTCAGTGTACCATCTGCTTTTATTGATAACATGGAAGGTTCCATCAGTACTACCAGTACATGTAAGCAATACGCTACTAACTGTTCCCGTTGGTCTAAAGCATTTACGGACCAACTAATAGGATTGAACTTACAGCAGGTATTTAGTATGCTGCAAAGAAGAGCGAGT
Source organism: Mucor indicus B7402 (assembly GCA_000697295.1). Classification (NCBI taxonomy): domain Eukaryota; kingdom Fungi; phylum Mucoromycota; class Mucoromycetes; order Mucorales; family Mucoraceae; genus Mucor; species Mucor indicus. Next base: position 30,075 of record JNEK01002929.1, read on the forward strand.
GTTGCTTTTTTGTCCAATTCTGTAACTATAAACTGCAACCAGCGGTTTTGGGTATTTTGATATAAAGACTTGGATAGCAAAACAACAATTAGTCGTAGTATTTCGATACGATTCCATTCATTTTCTCTAGAAGAGAGGATTGGCGTAGATGCAGCTACTCCAGTTTCCCAAATAACATAATTAATTTTAGAATCGTCTTTTTCTAGTGACTGAGGTATTGTAAACGATGATAGAAATAGCATATTGACCGCCACTTTTGAGAAGATAATTAGCAAAATAATAACCAAGAATCAAATACAACAGTTCTTACAAGAGATCAACCTATTCCCACGAGGCTTTGAAGCTGTCCAGAAATATTTTTCTTCCCATTCAATGCAATCTGTGTTTTCAAATATGAAAGGCATTATACGAGTAATAATACGACAACAATTAAGTAGTTCAATAGAGCGTACTGGAGTTTTGGAATAGACAAGTTGATCCAAATGATCAATCAACTGAGATTAAGTTGCAGTGAGAAAGGTTGTATGTAAAAAAAAAAGACTGCCTTGTTTTTACCTTGTCGAATAAGGTCTCTAGGTTTTCTATAGCTGTGTCCTTTGTTTTCATAATGTCAGTTGCATCAATAAGATCGTAAACATCACGAATAGATCCAGGTAATTTCCAAAACTGTTTTTATAATAAATATATACACCTTATTAAAATCAAAAAGAAAGATACTTTACCAGAGACCAATAATCATCATCTGTTGGAGGTATGTTCTGGTATTCTTGCTGTCAATCATTTTTTTGTAATTTAGCATTGATTTTTGTTTACCCGCTCTTCGAATAGCCGAAATACACCTTTTTTAAAGGCCATTTTACTGTCTGTTGCACCCATTGCTAGTAGAACAAAAGAAGAGGGAAAAAAAAGAAATATGCTCTCGACTATAGTATTACTATTATGCAAACATTATCTAATTTTATTGTATTTATAAAAGGCAAAAGATGAGCATGACATCATTTTTGACATTCTATGGGTTTCATAAAGAAAACGGCGCCATTGATTTTCTAGTCTTATTATTATGTACAAGAATTGTTGTTAGATCACGAAAAGTACTGTCTTTTTTTTTACAGGACTGTTGAAATTAACAAGAAATGTGGTTAATAATGATAGCAGTAGTAAGCGAAGGGCATCTTTCTTTTTTCTCTTCTTTCTTTCTATAATGAATACTAGTAGTAGAAAAAGAAAAGATATTCTCGATCACCGCGTTGTAGAGAGCAAAGTAAGTAGTAAGAAAGCAAGAGCACAATCAAGTGTTATTAGTTCTGGGTCTTCTACTAGTGTCAAGACAAGTCAATGGCTTCCACCAATCTCAAGTTTGTTGTCTTCTACGTATTATCATGACCAACCGATCAAACCTCCTCCTTCAGACAGAAACCCTATTGCATTTAATGCACTGCCCATGATTCCTTATTTCTTTCATCATAAGCAGTTTGGCTTAGAAGCTTGTATGGATCAATTAGAATACCAAAGACAATACCAGTATCGTTATTATCAATTGAACGATAATGATCGCTTTTACCCCTTCTAAAATAGACTAGAAAAAAAAAGCAGTCAATTCAAATAAAGTGTGCATTTTCGTGTATGCCTATAAACTTGTGCCTCTTTTTTTTTTTTTTTTTTCTTACAATGAGTTACAGCATTTTACCCACTTCTAATCACTATTATAATGAAAGACAACGAAGAGGCTCTTCTTTATTAAGTCGTTTATTTCGGTTTCCACAAATGGACTTTGAAGTAATGAACACTAATAATCGATTAACCAAGTTCAAAGGAAATTGACAACATTCTCAATAGTTTGCATTGTGGCAGATGGGTTACTTACTGATTGCCCCTAGAAGAGTGTAGGCATTTGAATATACCAATAGAATAACAGAAAAAAAGCTAATTAGTTTTCTATGATAGATACCGAAATATATACTATCATAAACGTAAGCGAGAGAGAGAGATAGAAAACATTCATCTAATGTTTATTCATGATTGAAACAGAAACGAAAAATCAATGGTCAAGAGACGATCCCGCGTTTATTGTGTTGTTGATAGCTTTTTTAACCTGTAACTTGTTGAAAAAAAGAGTAAATTTTTTGCCCTTCAGCTCACATTGATTCATTTATAAAACAGTATCAGGCATTGTATGGGGGTTCACATATTCACTCGGTTATTATGCTATTTTAAAGACGATTTTATCAATGATATTTATCGATTTCTTGCTTATTGGTTCAATTGTATCAACACTTACATGGTACTGTTACTTGTATATCACTAATAACATTGGCACTAAATTCAACACTGTAGGTACGTTTCAAATAAATTCTTGATACAGAACATCAACAGTTATGCTATTGCACAAAAAGTAGAATGGGCCTATGCTTTTGACGTTCATTGTAACTCATTTATACCTTTATTCATCATTTTATACGTCATTCAATTATGCTTTTTGCCTATCGTTCTTAAAGACAATTGGATTTCCATGTTTATTGGTAATTTCATGTACTGTATATCCTTTATATGGTACATGTTTGGTACCTTTTTAGGCTTTAATGGTAAGTAGGACTCTAGGAAGATGATAAAAGGCTGACATGTATGATAGCATTACCATTTTTGGTGCACACAGAATTATTCTTATATCCAATTGCGCTTTGGATTGCTTTGTTTATTGCTTCTTTATTTGGTTTTAACATTACACAATTTACACTAAATCATTACTTTTGATTGTAATACCTATATAGACATATAATAAATTTGAAAGGGGAAGATCTTTTTTTGTATACTAGAATTTTTGCATGAAAGCACAGACATTCCCTTACTGAGGGTGACTTTTTTTTCATAATTTTTTTTTTTTTTTTTTTTTTTTTTTACCTCTCATATATAATGGACGACGAATGGGAAGAAGAGGTAATAGAAAAGACAGTGCTATAAAGTTGAATGCTTATTAATTCATAATAGACAACCTATGTTACTTTTGATTTAGGTAGAAATGTCACAGAGGATTTTATTGATACAGTGTCGCGTTCTGATGTGGGATGCAGAATTATTGTAAAAGCAATCAAGATCAAAATTAAACATGTAGGCTAAGTAGACGTGTTGTAGGGATTAGAAGAGGGAGAACCTTATTTACAGTTGGGAGAAATAATATTTGAAGGCAAAGTTGATGAAAGTATTGGCACCCATTTATTTTTTGAAATTGAAGAGAGAAAAGCAGAACCAGGTCTACTTTCTTTATTAACGTCAATACGATCTGACGGAGAGGAAGTCAACAAGCCCCAAAGATATACAACTACTTTTAAATTTTCTACCGAGACAATTGTCATGATGGAACCAGTTACTTTACAAGCCAAAGTAAAAACAGAGGAACAACAAAAAGAAGCACAGAAAAAAGAGGAAGAAGTGATAGATAGCGATGATAGTGACGAGCTTATGATCTTCTAATATATCAATTATTATTACTATTATTAAAAGAAGGTATATAAAGAAAAAAAAAAAAGGAAGGATGGTGATGATTATTAGGTAGTAGGTAAAAAGTAAAAGGTATTTCATTTTGTACAGAATTATAACATGCCAGAGTCCCGTAAAGCATTTTGTAGTAAGGTTTCTTTGACAGCAGCAAACACAAAACGTATCTATGACAACGGTTAATAAGAGTGATTAGAACGTTGTTTGTTTGTACTTACATTGGAAGTATCTGTTGCTTGTGTAAGACTATCATTTAAGTTAGAATAAGAATGATTACAAATATGAAAAACTTACTGAGGATAAATATTAAGTTTGTTTCTGTTACATTGTAAAAATCGCCATAAAATATATTTTGCAGCTTTGTTAGGGTCATCACCACCTCCGTAGTCAGGGAAATATGCCTCCAATGGAGAAGCCGTTAGTTTTGCCTTGAATAAGTCTACTTTATTCAAGAAGAGCATCACAGAAGAGTGTATAAACCATCTACTATTCACAATAGATTCAAATAAAGCTAAACTTTCAAGCATTCGATTCTATAAATTTTGTTAATTCCAACTAAAATATAAAGTTTACAAATAATTAATTTTTACTTGATTTGATTCCTCTAATAAAACTTGATCATATTCACTTAGCGCTACACAGAAAATAATAGATGTCACAGAATCAAAGCAATGAATCCATTTCTTTCTTTCTGAGCGTTGTCCACCAACATCGAACATACTAAAAAAGGAATTAATTTCACATGTTACTAATAATTAAAAAAATTAAATTTACTGTATAGATAGACCACCTAATTGAAATTGTATTTCCGTTATACCAGTAGACTTGAGTCTTGCCCGCAAAACGTCTTGTTCATTTGGTATATAATTGGCTTGTCCAATACGATCTAATGAATCAAAGAAACTACAAAATAGAGAGTCAAAGTCAAATTCAATTTTTTACTATCATTTACTGCTTACTAGGGCGCTGAATCCATTAAATAAAATCCTCGGTCTTGTTTATTTACAATTGTTTGAACTGTTGCATCTTTCCATAATAACTTGGCCAAAGCAAGAAACTCTGGGCTCAATTGACTTTTTGGGTTCCCTGATACCTTATACGATAATAGTCGTTCAATGTGAGTCTATTATCATGTCAATATCACTACTACTACTTTATCATAATATAAACTATACATTAAGTTGCGATGTTTCAAACAAATGTCCTGCATCTAATATGAATTGTGCTATCGTTTGTGAACTTTCTACAACATTTCGATATACTGTTGCTCTCCATGTAAATAATTCATCACTGGAATATCCATTCAAGTTAATTATCTTCATTTGTTTGAGAATCGTCGATTTGCCCGACTCGCCACTTCCTATTGTTATCACTGATTAGTATAATTATGAAAAAACTAACTATTTTTCTAACCTAATAATAAAATCTTGCATTCCTTTTCTTTGTTACTCTTCTCTTTCTCAATCAACTTGTCAATTTCATTACTTCGTCGATGTTCCGGGCTATCTTTTTCGGACGATTGACATAGGCCCATTTTTAGAAAAAAGAAACAACAAGAAAAAAAAAAAAACTTCGGTTGACAGAATTTTTTTTTAAAAAAAAAAAAAAAAAAAATGCTTTTCGGTCAATAAAAAATCCCGGTTGTTTAGTAAGTCTGTGGCAAATGGTTACACAAAGAAGTGCGTTTTGATTTTAAACCATGGTTGTGAATGTCCATGGAAACCAAAACCAGTGGCTTGTCCGAGTAAACGGTTTTTTTTTTTTTTTTTTTTTTAAACCTAAACCTGCAGAAAAAAAAATGAGACATTGCCAGTTTTTTTTCGACCTATTTTTCCATTAATGCCTACCAAAACATCAATTCCTCAACATATAAAATCAAAAAGACAGTTAAAGATATGGGAAAGACAACAAAAGGAGAATGCGGCAAAACGAATGAACCGAGATCAATATGTAAACCAGTCTCCTTTCCGATATGCAGAAAGAGTTTATAAATCACGTATTTTATCGCAATCTGACTTGGATAATGTCATTGATTTTTCGGATATCAATAAAAATGCAGTTCATGTCCAAGAAAACATAGTTGAAGTTAAACTAAAGTATGATTTACGAGAATTGTCATCTCAGTTTGGTGTCTCAGACCCTCGGTGGAAACAACGTTGGTCAAAAGCCTATGTATTGAAGCACGTTCCAGGTAAAAAGAAGTTACCAAAAAAAATTTTTTCCCCTCCATGAAATTGAACCTTTTTTTTAGGCTTAATTGTTATTCCTGATGCTTTCACACCTGAAGCACAGAGAAAATTAGTCAAGCATTGCATCAAGGATTACGCAAAGCCACCTCATACATCAAATCTAAATGGACACTACCATATTCCTGCAAATGGGATCTGGCCGTTACATGAAAAGCAGAGACATGGGCAGCTAAAGCCTGGTGACCCGAATTTTTATGTTCCTATCAAAATGAGTGAGCTGCACGAACAAAATGCGATTTACAATGATGATAACGACGATAAAGTGTCAATAGCTAGCAGTATGTATGCTTCGACAATCGACCAGCAGCATCCAAAAAATCGATTGTTATCTCCAACTCAATTATTATTGAAGCAAAGATGGGTTACGTTGGGCTACCAGTATCATTGGGGTACAAAGAAATATGATTTAGATCATCCTATACCCATTCCAGAGGATATATCTGAATTAACAAAGGCGGTTGCATTAGCCACAGATGATGTAGGTTATGAACAAGGCTTTCAACCATGGAAAAATAATTATTGTGGTGCTAGTTTTAAACCTGAAGCTGGTATCATCAACTTTTATCAATTACAGTCCATGTTAATGGGGCATGTTGACCAAAGCGAAATCAATATGGACGCACCTCTTATTTCTCTTAGCTTGGGGCATTCTTGTATCTACTTGATAGGTGGTAATACAACAGATACAAAGCCGATTCCTTTGAAATTAAACAGCGGCGACATAATCGTCATGACGGCTATTGCAAGACGAGCATTCCATGGTAAAAACCATTTTTATTCATGTTTATTGCTATAGACTAACTCTGATGATCCAGGTGTACCAAGAATACTGGAAGGCACACTACCAGAATATCTATCTCTTACTGAGCAATTTGACGATGACCAAGAATGGCCACTGTATGGTGAGTACATGAAAACCACTAGAATCAACTTGAATATACGACAAGTTTTCAAAGATTAGACACTGGATAGATTTGCTTTATTTTTTAATAAAATTTAAACGTACCAGTGATCTCAATTGCCTTGATACACGTCTGGAAATTACCCAGTTTGTCGTTAGCATCTTGCCCTTCCCATTGGCAATTTCATCTCCCGCCAACTTTTTTTTTTTTTATGAGAGCTAGGGTGCGACGTTTACTTTTTTATTTACCTCCCCACTCTAAATAAAAATGCCTGCTGTCGCTGGATCTGGTTTAACTCGTACTATTTACAACACAGTCTTCAAGAAGAACTCTGTCTTTGTTACCTCTATCTTTGCCGGTGCTCTTGCTTTTGAGGTTGTTTACGATTCCACCACTGACAAGATTTGGGATAACCTTAACAAGGGTGTAAGTAGTTACCTACTAATTTAACAATTGTTTACTTACATTTTGATTTAGAAACTTTGGAAGGATGTCAAGGAAAAGCTCGAATCTCAATAAACTACTAGCACTCTTATTATTTATTTGTTAATTTATTTATAAAAAAAGGTTTTTGTCTCTAAACAGTAAATGCGACGAATTGATATTGAATACGTTGGCGAAATTGAAGAGAGATAGTGTTCTAATTAAGCTGCGTTTCACTTTGGCATTGTGCGAGTGACTCCATTTGGCTGGCATGATTAAGAATATTCGACATTCAAGCATCTGTCTTGCTTCATCTACCTATGACAATATCATTTTACATTTATTTCTGTTGACTTATGATTGCGGTTCCTACCATATATCACAGTACGATATTATCAATTTGGATCTATTGCTCTGCTTTGTTGTGGCATAAATGCTGCAAAAAGATATTTATTCTTTAAAGCACTGATAATTAATCTACCTAATTTTTTTTTTTATTTTCAATATGTTTTTATATATATATATATTTATATATTTATTGAACCCATTCAGCAACATAGGAGAAGGCTTGGAATTGACCTTGTTCTACGCGATTCAAGTTTGAGTCAATGGGAGTTAAAGCAGGTGGTTCATTTGTGAATTCTTCATCAAAGTTAGAGGTATCCATACGACCTGAAACAGAGGGGTAGAAGGGAGGAGGTACACGTTTTGCCAACATATCATCCCAATTGACACCGCGGAAGAAGGGATGGCGTTTGATGGGAAGAGCGTCATCGGGACCGGAGCCTAATCTGTGAGCAGGTTCACGTTGTAACAATTGTTGACAGATAGAGATAGAGTCACTGGACATGTTAATGGGATAAAGAATATCGTCTTCCAAAATGGCATCAAAGATTTCGTCTTCGTCTTCACCACGGAAAGGTGATTGACCAAGTAACATTTCATAGATCAACACACCATAAGCCCACCAATCGACAGCGCGACCGTAATTTTGTTCACGTAAAATTTCAGGTGCCATGAATTCAGGCGTACCACAGAAGGTACCTGTTGTTTTACCATACCCCATGTTTTCCTTACACAAACCATAATCTGCCATTTTAATATGACCATCAATACCCAACATGATGTTATCCAGCTTCAAATCGCGATAAATGATGTTTTGACTGTGGAAATATTCAAGCGCCAACAAAACTTCACAGGCATAGAACTTGGCACGACGTTCTGAAAATTGTCCACGTTGGATGTGCCACATCAAGTCACCACCATTTACATATTCCATGACAAAGTAAACACGCGACTCTGTTTGGAAAGTGGAATGAAGACTGATCAAGAAAGGATGGCGAGCACGGTTAGCCGCTTGGAACACACGCTTTTCAGATCGAAGACTATCTCGGTCATTAATTTCACATCCCTCTCTTTATAAAAAAAAAAAAAAAACAAGTGCTTACCTTTCAATTTCATCGTTGTCAATAATGAATCGCTTTTTCAACATCTTGATAGCGTAAAGCTTTTTGTCGTATTTGTCTTCAGCTAACATGACCTTACCAAAGTTACCCTTACCAAGAACAACCATAAAGTTGAAATTGTCTAAACCAACCTTACGCTTTTGACCCATCATACTAGGTTGCTTTTGGAGTTGATTTTGTGGCTGTTGCTGTTGAGGAGGGGGTCTCATGTAAGGGCTTTGAGGTTGTTGGTACATAGGCTGTTGTTGTTGTTGAGGCTGTTGTTGGTATGGGTATTGAACAGGTCTTTGCTGTTGTTGTTGTTGTTGTTGTTGTTGTTGATAGTACATTTGTTGTTGCTGCTGTTGGTATCTGGGATCCATGGGTTGATTATTATAGCCGTAAGGTGGCTGTTGCTGAGGAGGTCTACTGTGAGGAGGAGGTGATGGACGTTGTTGTTGAGGAGACATGGGGATCTGCTGTTGAGGAGACATAGGAATTTGTTGTTGAGGGGAGTAAGGTCTACCTGGTTGGGGCATGGCCATGGTGGGAGGGAAATAACCTTGCTGTTGTTGAGGAAGAGGTTTATTTTGTTGAGGCATTTGAGGAGACGGTACCATGTGATGCATTTGTTGTGGTGATTGAGCTTGAGTCATATGTTGCTGCTGAGGAGGAGGTTGTTGAATTTGCTGTTGAGGAGGCTTTTCAACTTGCTGAGGCTGCTCGTTGTACAAGGAAGGTGGTGTTTGTGGAGAAGTGATAGGACTCTTTTCAGGAGTTTGAGGGCTTAAAGTGATAGAGGAAGAGAATTTCGTGCTTAACTCTTCGTCTTCTGTGGGCAAAGGAGGAAGAGGAGGCTCTTCTGTCTTTTCTTGTTTTGATATGCGATGACCACTTGGTTTATGTTCGGAAGTCTTGCGTTTATTAGCCGCCTTGATTTCAGCAAGCATTTGATTTGCCATTTGCATACTTAAGCCACAGAAATCAGGAACTTTAAGTTCGCAACGAGTGTGAGCTGTAATATCACATTCAGAGCATTTTTTAGCACCACGAGAGCCCAAAGGTAGCATATAACCACAGTGACAACACCAATTGGCACCGATATTGGTAATAGGTTCGAAACGATGAGGAATTTTGTGGTTAAGTTTATCTTCGTCTTTATCCTATATGTGGTTTTTTTTTTTTTTTTAGTAAACAGCCCACGTGTTCAGAATGAATACTACTTACAGCGTCCTGAGAGTTAGCAACACATTTAGTAACGACTTTACTAGCACATTTTTTGTGACAGGTGTATTCACAATCTTCACACTGGAAACCGCTGTTGACAAAGAATTCTTCACAAAGGGCACATTTCATTACGTTATAGAATCTCTTTTCAACGAATTGATGGCCGTTGACTTCAACTACTTCTTCACGACGCTGACGAACGGCGCCGGCACGACCCAACTTATCCATAGGGCGACGGTTACCTTCGGCACGTACAAAGTTCAAGCGAAGGGCCAACTTACCTACGGGCTCTACGTCAAACCATGCTTCAATGCCGTTTTCATTTTGGCTGACTTGGACTGGAGGAATAGGATGAATGCTGGCGGCACTGTCTTCTCTTACCATAATTGAGTTGCCATCATCGTCATGGCGTAATTTTTGTGCTTCTTCCGCTAGCATCCATTGAGGCACTTTACGTTTACGAAGACCCTCTGTGATGTCAGTTATTTTCAACCAGAAGAAGCCGATAGGTAGCGATTTTTCAGTTGATTGATCGTATACACTAATTTCAATTTCAGAGGCTTTGTTCACATGTGTTTCACATAACTCGTTCCATTTATCATTGCGTGCAGGTCTTGAGCGGAAAACAATTTGATTGTCAATTTTAACCAGTACAACAGTAGCGGGGGAACGGATCATACGTGTAGGAGCATGAGCAAGTTCCATTGCTTCCAAGATTTCGAGCTGGAGTTTACCTGTAACAGGTCTACGGAAACCAGGAGGTAAACGAGCAGAAGGAGGAGTTTCTAATTCTATTTATTATTTTTTTTTTCGGTTAGTTCAATAGAGGCTTTTTAGGGTTTTACGTTACCATAATCATCTTCGTCGCCACCTTCACCAATGTATAGAGTTTTATATTTTCTTAAGGCTGAGTTTAACAAACTAAGTTTCTCTTGACTCTCGGACATTTTATCCTGCAGTTCTGTACGACTTCTTCGATCTGTTGAGGGGTTCCTATCCATGACATCGACCATACCTTTAATACCCTTTAATACAGTCTTTTCGACGTCCATTTTGTATTCAAGTTCGTGTAGTTTGAGTGAGACTTTTGGTTTGTTATAAGGGGTTTCTGACATTAATAAATCTAGGTAATAGTGTGAGATGGTAACACTTGATTAAATTTTTTTTTTTTTTATAAAAAAAAAAATTACCCAAATTTGAGTATTTTTTCTTGTTATTTCTCTGAGGATTAATGACAGTTGGCATTACACCTGTAGTTGCCATTGAACTAGTTCTTGGGGGATGTTCAGATTTTGGCATAAGTTGAGAAGGGCCATCCGTATTTGTATTATCAGCATCTTGTTTAGCTTGTAATCTTGTTAATTCTTCTGTAAAATAGTCAATGTATTTCTGATATTCTCTAATTTGAGTTTCACAGTCAGAGATAACATTCTTATCCTTTAATAAAGGCCTCATTTGAATGAATTTGTCTCGCATAGTGCGACTATGCTCGATTTTAGCTTCTAAATCTTGAATCTATAACATATATATATATATTAGTACACACTCACGCATAGTATCTGTTTTCTGTTATTACCGTCATTTGTTACTGGGAAATTTAGTCTGGTGTTTCAAGTTCCTGAAATTATAGTGTTATGAGATGCTTATATATAAAAAAAAAAGGAACACTTACAATATTCTTCTTCTTTAGATTGGTACAATACAATACAAATAATAATCAGTTTTTTCATCTCGAGATAACCAAGACTTATTTTACCTTTATACTGCTTTACAGCCTCCCCCCTTTACTGTTTGGTATATATCAAAAAAAAAAAAAAAGAAAAAGAAAGGAAAAAAAAAAAAGAAAAAAAAAAACGTGCGTGTATATTTTTATTTTTAAATTTTTTTTCGAGTATCACAAGAAACAAAGACGAAATTATTTAAGCCATACAAGTAAATCTTTCGTTTCTTCAAAAACCATAAAAGTAACAGCATTTGCAGGCGCTACTTTTAATAAAGAAGGTGCTAGTCCCTTGTATAAACTACGAAAACCTTCTTCTTTTACAATAGTTTTTATCGATTGTATTAGTGTTTGCTTTGCTTTTTGGTGTATTTCAGCCCCACTTGAACCTTCCATTTGTAGTCTCTTTCTAACTAAATCAAAAGGATATACTGCTATTTTACTAAGAAATCCAGATAATGCACCACTTATCATGTCATGAGTAGGCTTGTAGTTATTCGATAATACATGTTCATCCTAACAAAAGTATTATGTCTATTTGTTATAACGTTACTATCTTTCTTTTCTTTACCCTCAGTTTTTTAAATCCTTTAGCAAAGATATCATAACTAGAGAATAGAAGCCCCATGTATGGCATAATTTGAACAATTGCTGGCCATAATCCTCTATAAAACCCTCCTGCACCTTCATTCTTATAAATGTCACTCATTGCCCGTGCCACACTTGTACTGTACTATTATACTGTTATTATTGTTTTCCTGCACTCCTATCATTTTATACCTCTTGTGGCCCTCTTCCGGCAAATCTGGTTCTGAGTAAATCAAATGGATACGTCGCTGCTGTAGCTGTACATCCTGCAATCATTCCACTACCAAATGTCTTTATTGTATTAGGTAATTTATGTTCTTTATCTAAGGTTTCTATCATTTGCTCTAATTCTTTATATGCCCAAAATTCGACTGCACTGTACGATAAATATAGGTATTCTGCCGGCATATTCCCTTTGTACAGTCCCTACATAATCATTAGAAATTTCATGCGGGGTAATTTTTTTTTTTTTTTTTTTTTTTTTTTTTTTACTCTTATTCCTTCTTCTTTCATTATAGTTTTAAAAGCCTGCTTTATATTTGTATATTTTATTGCTGAATCAGGTACTGATTTTGTCAAATTAGACCGAAATCGAAAGTGAGTTCGATGTGTTTGAAGTTGCATTCTAATCTTGACTACATCTAAAGGTGCAATGACAATTCTATATGATACTTAAACTTTAACCTTTCGATGAGCTTACCATTCGACGTGCTTCTGGTATTTTTACCTGGATATGACACCAGCAGTGCCACCACAAAATGCTAATTCATAACTTGAGAGATTAGCATCTGTTACATAGGAAGGCATAATTATCGTATTTCTAAAAAGTTAAAAAAAAAAGACAGTTTATGTTTAAACTGGGGGGTGAAAAACCTTCCATTTGTTCATCTTTTTAAGGAAAAAACACTTCTTTCCTTACTTGCCGGGCTTCCCGAACTTATTCCGGACAATTTACAAGACTGCCACCACTATCTGTTTTCATCATCATGATGCTTCCTTTATTATCTATATAAAATGCCTGTCTATTGTATATAACTAAATAAAAGAGAAAAAAAAAACCCCAAAAAATAAAGTACAGGATTTTACGGTTTTATGAGTTTTGTATGTCGTATGTCGTGGAGGTTTTTTTTTTTTTTTTTTTTTTTTTTTGGCATAAACAGTAATCTGTCATTTATTTTGATCAGCAGAAAGATCGCCTTCAAAATGTATTGTGGACCTGGAAAATAACAGCGAAACGAGAAAATATTTTGCTGAAAAAAGCGACCTCAAAAAAGCGTGTAAAAATCTTGCATCAATATGTACTCATTGTATAATTACTAAGCAATCGCTTTCATGTCACTATCCATTGTTGGTGTAAAACAGGAGCTTAGTTTAACTCGATAGTCAAAGTAGTGTGTTGTTTGAAAAGTGAGGAAACCAGCAAATCATGGTTGCTTTGATATGTTTTAATACCGATACTACTATTTACTGATTATTTCTACATGTTGTAGTTATTTTAGCGGTCAAGGATACAGCACTTAATGTCCCTCCTCAACTATCACTTACTTTTTACGGGAATAAATAAGAATTGTAAGCGGTTTGTTATCAGCTTTCATCACAATCGTTAAACTATTTATAAAAATAGACTGCTCACTATGAAACCAAATACACACCACAGCTGCTGGATATCAATTAAATGGTCTGAAAAACTTTCAATAGTATATAATATCCGCGAATTACTCTTATGTTTTAGCTTATTATTATGTCAACGTATTTACTAACGTACGCTACAATGGCTTACTCCGCCTGGATATTTATCTGATAAGGACATGATTTTTATGTCAATAAGACATGCTCTTTAAGTATCTGTCTAACGAGCCACGTTTAATAAGAACCTTAAATTTAACCTTGTTTTACATAAAAGGATCTTCGCATAAACTAGATGTTCCAGTTATAATTAAACCGGCTATCAAAATTACCCTTAATTCAATGGCAAGTTAAAAACTAAAAGAGTTTTTTTCTGTTACTGTTTCCGTCTTTTGTTTTGCTTTTTTATTAGTTCTTTCCTCAAGATGTCTGTAGCTATTGATAATAAGAATTCTGAAGAAATCAAGAAAATGCGTCAGTTGCATGGCCAATTGCACCTTGAGGAATCAGGTTTCTTTAGAAAAGTAACCCAAAAAGACTCACTTTTGAATAAACATGCCGCTGAATCTTACTATGAAAATTGGAAAGACGGTAACAACCTCAAAAACAATGAAAACGATGTGGAAGAAAGACGCCACCAAGCACAAAGCATGACAAATGCGTTTTATGATCTGGTTACTGACTTTTATGAATATGGCTGGGGCCAATCTTTTCACTTTGCAAAGCTTTATAAAGGTAAATGTTTGCAAAAAAGGGGTTCTCTATATTTCTTTTACTGATGATCTTGTTGTTACCACTTATCAATATAGGCGACTCATTCGAGGAGAACATTAACCGACATGAAGCTTACCTGGCCCTGAAGTTAGGCTTGAAGAAAGGCATGCGTGTCTTGGTAAGTTTTATTAGCAGTTCTTTAAATTTTATAATACATCGGTATTCTTATATACGGGTTTTTTTTGTGATATATAGGATACAGGTTGTGGCGTCGGTAGGACTATATATTGATTTTGGTTAAAAGAGAGAGAGAGAATTGATTGATTTTATAGGTGGTCCTCTCAGAGAAGTTGTGAAAGCATCTCAAGGCGCTCATGTCACAGGTATCAATAATAATGCTTATCAACTTGAGCGTTGTCAAGCATATTCCGTTAAATATGGTTTGACAAAATATACAAGTTTTATCAAGGGTGATTTCACCAATATGCCTCTTGAAAATGAAACGTTTGATGCTGTGTTTTCTGTAGAAGCCACTGTACATGCTCCTCGTCTTGAGCAAGTTTATGGTGAAATCTATCGTGTATTGAAACCAGGGGGGAAATTTGCCTGTTATGAATGGTGTACAACGGGTGTCTATGATGAAGACGATATTACTATGAAGAAAATCATCCATGCTATTGAGCAAGGTAACTCAATTTCCAAATTATATAGCACTAAAGAATGTCTTGAAGCATTAAAATCGGTGGGTTTTAATGTGCTGGAGTATACTGACATGGGGGTTATTGATGAAGCCACAAATCCATGGTATAACACTCTAAAGTCTCCTGACGATGGGTTCCGTGGCTTTCTTCGCTCTTCTGTGGGTCGCACTTACACCAATACACTTTTAACGTTCCTTGACAAATTTAAATTAGTTCCTCCAGGCGTTTTAGAAACTTCACAACTACTCAATGCTGCTGCGGATAACTTGGTAGCTGGTGGTGAGATGGGTATATTTACACCAATGTTCTTTTTTGTAGCAGAAAAGCCTATTAATACTGCTACAGCACTCAGTGCTTAAAACATTCTCTAATATATTTTCCTCTTTTTTTTTTTTTTTTTTTTTTTTTTTTTTTTTTTTTACTTATTCATGTTCTGCCCTATAAATTATACATTTCTTCTTTTACTGAAAAGATTTCAGCACCAAAAATCATCCAATCATTTTTAAGACAGGAGTTTGTTCCTGGCTGACAAACTTTGTTTAAGGTTGACCAATTAGACAGCAAGATTTAGAAACATGAAAGTGGCTTGCATAAATTTTATTTCCATAAAAAAACGGTCTGCTTTTCTCCTTCATTTATGAAATGGTCACACTTTCAAAAAAAAAAAGGTTTTTTTTTTTTATAAAAGTTTATTTTAAATATTCTCCTTTTTATATTTTCTTTTTTATATATATCATTTATAAACTATGGGTTCTAACAAAGTTACCAAGAAGTCTAACACTAAGGCTGAAAAGAAGACAAAGGTAGTCAAGAAGGTTGAAAAGGAAGAGTCCAGCTCCTCCAGCTCTGAATCTAGTGCCAGCTCCGGCTCTGAATCAGAATCCTCTGATGAAGAAGAAGAAAAGGAAGAAGAAGAAGCCTCTGAAGCCTCCGATGCTAGCTCTGGTAGTGAATCATCATCTGATGAAGAAGAAAAGGAAGAGGAACAAGAAGTTGAAATCCAATCCAAGAAGAGAAAGGCTGAAGATGAGGTATCTATGCCTGTCAAGGTTGCAAAGACTGAAGAAGTCTTCACAGTTTGGTGTGGTGGTATCAGCTGGGATTCTACTGAAGACGACGTTAGAGAATTTTTCAGTGGCTGTGGTGAAATCTCTTCTATTAGAATTAGATTAGACAACGCCACTGGTAAGAACAAGGGCTTTTGCCATATCGATTTCGCTACTAAGGAGGGTCATGATGCTGCTATTGCCAAATCCAACTCTGAGTTCATGGGCCGCACTATCCGTTTAGATAGTGCTGATGGTACTACTCGTCAAAAAAGAGATAACAACAATAGCCCCAAGAGCAGCAAGGTGTTTGTTGCTAACCTCAATCGTGATTATACTGAAGATCAATGCAGAGAAGCTCTTGCTGAAGCCTTTGGTGAGTTTGGTACTGTTGTTGGGGACATTAGAATTCCTTTCAACAGAGACGAAGGTTACATCAAGGGTATTGCATATATTACTTATGAATCCGCTGATCAAGCTGAAGCCGCTGTCAAGGGTATGAACGGTGTTGAAGTTCACGGTCGTGCTCTCCGCACCGATTTCTCTACATCTGATGATCGTGATCGCTTTGGTGGTAACCGTGGCGGTCGTGGCGGTGGACGCGGCGGTTTCGGTGGCCGCGGTGGTGCCCGTGGTGGAGGACGTGGCGGCTTTGGTGGTCGTGGTGGTGGACGCGGTGGTGGACGTGGTGGTCGTGGCGGTTTCAACAGATATTAGACTCCATATCGAATATCTTATTGTTTATATTATATTCTTTGTATTGTATATAAATTTTTATCATTGTTTGGCTCTACTAGAAGTTTACAACAGTACATGCTTTCATTATCGACTAAATTTTAAATAAACTATATGCTTTAAAGCAACAAAAAGAGAATGTAGCTAGGCAATTAGTTGCTTATTTATAATCAGGAAATGCTGCACCTTTAACTTGTTTATTAACAATATATCATCTATGCATTGATGGTTCCCGCAGCCATGTTTAAGCTGCTCAAGTGAGCATATAAATAGAACAGAAATTGTTTTGTGCACGAGAAGGCTTTTTAGTTTAGTAACAAGTGTACAAAAAGTCAACCGTTTTCAATGTAATTGATAATATACTATAACTGCAATAAGAATGTACACATAAGTATGACTCTTGTATGCTCTACGTCTATGTCAAGCTAATGACTATTTATTATGTCTTTGACTCAACTACTACTACTACACACTCGCTTTTTGTATAGAATATCCATAAACCGTCTGTTTATAGCTGCAGCAGATAATGATGGGAAATTTCCCTCGCAAGTTCAGTCTGACATCTGTATTTGTTTACTTTAGGTACACTTAAATCAGGTGGTGTGGATTTTTTATGCATCTAGTGTAAACATAACAAGCCACTCTATAATTGTAATGACGAGCTTTACTCCCCAGAAAAAACATACATATTCTGCCAAGAACAAGCATGATATAGACTCAAGTTTAAGATTGTGTACTTTTATATGCCTCTGTTGGTATAGTATTGGAGTAACTTTGCCAAATCAGGTATAATTTATGTAGCGTGATTTGTATTCTCTTTAAAAAGGGCTATGCAGAATACTAGGGATAATAAAAGTAAATGCTGGAAAGGGTGATGTATATATACATTATGTTATGTGCTTGGTTTTTAGGATGTTAAAAAGAATAATGAGATTGGTACGTAAAGCATCAAACCAGCAAAGGGGAACATGATCACAGTAATAGTCCAACCTATTTTAAATAAAATCGATCGTGCTGACATAACTGTACCATATATTATCCATAAATCCAACAATAGAATGATTGCGCCTATAATAATAGGTGACTGGCTAGTGATTCCTCCTTTTGAGTTCATTCTTGTCCTGCAAATAGTAAAAAAAAAAAAAAGTGAAAAAGAAATAAGAGAAAAGGAAAAAAAAAAAAAATATTTGTATTTAATTTCGTGGATAGTACCGTGTAACAAACCAGTTTATATTAAACTATTTATGGAGTTATGGAAAGGGGGGAAGAAGAAGGCTTGTCAGCGCATATGTAATATAGACGTGCAGCAAAAGTCGTAAGCCTTCTCAGTGCATTGTGTACCCACTTATACTAAGACTGAAAGGAGGCTGGCTGTATCAATTGTTTGTTGGTGCTCCTTATAGTTAGTTATTATGTTGGCTCCATTGCAGGGAGAATAGCGGCAGTATATGTACATTGAGATGCTATATTACTGTCAATTATGTATTACAGGCTTTTTAAAAAACACCTCTTTAAACATGTTTATACACTTTCTATCACTGAGTTTCCCCAATTTTCCTTTGAAGGTTCATATGTTTAATCCTCTTTTCAAGTTGTTTATACATTATCTATTCATGTTTCTATAACAATACGCCTATAAATGCAAACGTTAGTTTTTATTGCTGTCAAGTGTACCGCTAAACATCCACATTCCTTTACAAAATAATACCTGTTGAAGGTTATAGTCACCATTTCAACTTTTTCTAAAAATTGTTATATGGTTATAGGGCTCTTCTACGAACACACTAATAATAGACAAAAAAAGGGAATCCTAATTAGTTTGTGAATATGTCTTGCTCATATGTAGAAACTTTCTTATTGCTAAATCAATTGACCTTTTATAATTAACCAACTGTGTGTGACGTTCAAGTTTTCAGCATTATTTTAGCTTTTCGGGGAAAAGTCAACACTTGGGGGGTGGCCATTAACATTTCTTTTTTTTTTTTATCATGTCAACCAAACGAGCTATTCAACAAGTCGGCTTATTTCTTGTCAAAAGAAATTACAAAAGTGCTATTATTATTCCCAGAAGATATTATGCACAACGCACAAAAAAATTAGATACTTCCATGGGCGGTATTTTCGAACCCTTCTTAGACGATAAAATGTAACAATGATTTTGTATTATCACAACAAGATAAATAACCATTAGTTTATGGTAGAAATAAAAAGAATATCACTGAAGAACCCGAGATAATTACCCCTAAAGAATTACTATTGAATAAGACAGTAAAAGGTTTGGTGAACATGTTCTAAAAAGAAAAAGCAATCTAATCAACACTTTTTTTTTTTACAATTAGACATTTTACCCAATGAAGAGACATTATCAGCTGCCATTGAGCACAAACAAACCACAATTTCTGTTCAAAATCAGAAAGAAATTACAACATTGTTGCTTGATAGTGTTAGAAATGATCAACCATTACCTGATAACATTTTAAAGTGTAATAGTGTAATTAAAAAGAAAAGGCAAAAGGGAGGGATAAATAGTTCTAATATTTTGTATCTTAGTGGCAGATAATAAAGTGTCAGAACTTTCAGCATTTGGAAATATCTTACTAAGAAGTTCAAAGTGTAATAAAAGAAAAAAAAAAAAAGTCGTTACATGCTATTAACTCGATTTTATAATAGACAGTGCGCCACTTGCTCTGGAGCTCTACAAGTATGCAATGGAAAAAGGTGATGATCGTGGAGCATTTAGCTATGCAAACATGATTTACCGAGGATATCGAGGTACATCGAAAAATGAGCAAGAAGGTATCAAAATCATGTCAGCTCTTGCACAAAAAGGACATCCTTATGCACAAATGAACCTTGCAGCTATCTTGATGCGTTCTGGTGAGCAAATTAATTCAGCCATCAAACTTTATGAACTTGCTGGTCAAGCCGGGTTAGATAACGCGTATACTGAGTTAGGGCGCATGTATCGTTTGGGATATGGTGTACATCAAGATCATACCAAGGCCATTGAATATTTTAAGAAGGGAGCTCAATCTAACAACGCTCAGTGTAATTTTATGCTAGGTGTTTATTATTCCTCAGGATTAGGGACGAGTGATAAGGAACCAGATCAAAAAAAGGCTTTTAAACATTTTCAAAAGGCTGCTATTAAAGGTCTTCCTGAAGCTCAATATAATGTTGGTCAGCGTTTCTTGAAAGGTTATGGGTGTGA
This sequence comes from Mucor indicus B7402, assembly GCA_000697295.1. Taxonomy (NCBI): domain Eukaryota; kingdom Fungi; phylum Mucoromycota; class Mucoromycetes; order Mucorales; family Mucoraceae; genus Mucor; species Mucor indicus. Next base: position 50,154 of record JNEK01002929.1, read on the forward strand.
AGAAAATGCCTATAATGCGGCAGAATTCTTTCGTATGGCAGCATTGCAAGGTTTTCAGTTAGCTCAAGTGAATCTTGCGGGTATGTATGCTGAAGGTAGAGGCGTAAAAAAGGATTTGAATGAATCAAGGTCTTGGCTTGAAAAAGCGGCTTCAATTGGAGGTGCTATTGGTAAAGATGCTCAAAAGAGAATAGATCAATTGGATGAGATTCAAGGAAAAAATAAGGGCGGTTCAAGATGCACTATTATGTAAACTTTATATCACAATAAAATAATTTCTAATTTGATGTTTGCCCTTTAAAGCTCATTGTTATTCAATTTGTTAGCAATACTTCACTAAGAAACTAACATTCTGCTAAGGTGATGGCTAAAATAATCACTAAAATTTAGCACAAACTATAACGCTCATTTTGACTTCCCATTTTCGAGATGAACAGTCTCAACTGCAACTCGGAACGCAAATTTGATGCACAAATAATACAAACAGTTACTGTTTAAAAAGGTCCGTCAATGGATATGTAAATAATATTATGATTTCAAATGCAGTTTTATTTTAAATATAACATGGTTTAATCAAAAGAAACAGCCCATTGATCGTTTTCGTCTTTACCCTCGAAAGCAGTAACTTCATTTTGATCATCAGTCAAGCTGATACCGTGAGAGTGGAGGAGCATACCAGTTTGAACATGGCGAAGAAGGACGGGTTGACCAACACGCCAGAACTATTATACAAAAACTAGGTTAAAGAATATTCAATACATCTACTATATAAAGAAAGCTTACATCATCATATTGTTCATCATCTTCATCGTATTGGAGAACTTCCCATAAGTCGTTCTCATCACTGTTTTCATCATCACCAAAACAAGAAACTTCTTGTTGACCACTAACAGGGCTTTCGATTTCATGAGAGTGCAAGTTGGAACGAGTAGGGACGTGCTTAAGACGAATCTTATCTTCGAAACCAACTTCATAACCAGCTTCTTCTTCAGTTACTTGAGGAGGGATAACAATCCAAGTACTTTCATCACGAGGTTCACCTTCAAGAGTGAAGATCTACCATATCTTTCTTTCAGTACACTTACTCACTATTATATATATATATATATATATTTACCTTTTGTTGGTTGGAGCCAGATTCATAGTTTTCACCACCTTGAGAAGTGAGATAACGGTTGGTAGCTACGTGTTTGATAGAGATATGATCACTGTTATGGATTTAAGTACACTATACGCGACTTTTTTAACCATCATTAAACTTACCCGAAACGAATGATACCGTCTTCTTGAGGTCTGGACATAATAAATAAAAGATAAAAAACTAAATGAGAAAAAGAAGTTAAAAATATCTCCTTATTTATACCTTTAAGAGGCCTGTGTGTGTAGAGCGGAGCCTCGGTAAAAAGGGCTAATAAAATTAAAGTTCGGCATGAACAAAATTACAGCAATGCGCTGGTATCTGTTTATATTACTCTATGCGAAGAGTAACACGCGTTTAATATTTACTCTTATTGGCTAAATCAATTCTACGAAAATAGAGTTGATTCTGTGATAGCACTGCTTTACTCATTGTACTAAATAACGAATATATATATGCGGATGATGCACTTTACATTACATAATAAGATAGATATTTATAGATGTCACTATCAAGCTTTGTGTGCATGATTCAGTTTCCGCACTTTCGAAACATTTAATATTTTTTAAACACGTACTGTAATTGACCAAGTATAATTAATTAGAAAGAAAAGCGTATTTTATGAATTCAGGCTATCGACAATTGAAAGGATATACTTTTAACAAAAGACCGAGAAAAATCGGTTTTCCTTTTTGTATAACGTCCTTAGCTCTTCCCCAGCATTTCTCAAAATTTCTGTAACTATATAATATTTATGGAAAATTGCTGGTGCCCAAAACTGAATTTCGTTAAATGCTAGAAAATTTCACAGTCACAGAGAAATGCTTCATCAGAGAAGAAAAATTGCTCTTTCTAAATTTCCACGTAATTATATTAAAAGTCAGTTAGTCTTGGAGAACTCTTATGAATACAATAATATTGTTGTTTACCTTTTAGTCCCTAGAAGGACCTGCCCGCTGGATGCTTCGGTTTAGGAAGTCCATGGTTTTTCTGTTAAATTCAGTGTTGGATTGACTGATTTTAGTTCGGAATTGAGGAAAAGTGTCTTGAAATAATACAGTTGCAAGACCAGACAATGCGATGGCAACAGCAGAAATGCTGTCTCTAGTTTGTGTATTTCTTTTTGCAGCTGAGAGAACACAATGTGGATTACGGCAGAGAAATGCACCTTTAACCATTCTTTTGACTACTGTAGGCTTGTTT